>JANHFJ010008955.1:171743-184779 GCA_032468195.1 Cerberus rynchops
AATTCAATAAAATAAATAAATAAATAAATAAATAAATAAATAAATAAATAAATAAATAAATAAATAAATAAATAAATGATCTCTCCTTACAATATATTTGTCCACTCCAATCCTATTGTGTTAATATGCCCATCTCCCTCTTTCTTTGTTTTAATGAAATATTTTCAAATTATTAGTGCAGCCACATCTTTTCCAAGTTTATATAGTTGCTTTATAAATTGGTTGTAGCTGAAAGATTTCAACAGTGCCACAAGATAATTTATACCAATGTTTTTCAAACTTGGCAATTTTAAAATGTGTAGACTTCAACTCTGATGCTGTCTGGGAAATGCTTAAAGTTTCCAAGTTTGAAACTTATATATGCCAAAGTATGTAACCCAAAATATTTACCATACATTGTTTCATTAATAATACTAATGTATGTACAATAAATACTAAAATTAACTAAAGTTTAAACAATGTATTTCCCAGCAAGCTGATATATCAATGCTGTGGTTGACTTATCAAAAACTCAGTACTTCTCTGGCTTTGCCTGGGACTATGAAAGGAAGAGAGTAGCATGTGTCTGGCATAAGACTTTTCAAACTCCCATGCCTATCAATAATCTACCTATGACTGAATCCATGCATTTTTATTAATCCAGATTTTCTTAACCATAATTTGTAACAATAGTTCACATGACACAAGGCATAATGAGGGACAGGAATGTTCGTTTAGATTCAACAAGCTATCCCACAATGGATTGGTTTTCGGTATGAATCAAACCAATGTGTGACTAAGACACCTGTCATGGTTAGGCCTATTACCAAGAAGCAAACGTGGACCCAGGGGAATTTCCCAATTTACAGTATGTATTCTTAATCCATTCTTGTTTTCCAACACTGAATCCTTTGCAAAGTCTGATGAAAAAGGAAATACAGAGTACATTGCTGTATGTTATTTACAGACTCTTGGCAATGCCCTCCAAATCTCTGAATTATTTTACCAAGTCTTTCTTAGCTTAATTGCCACTACTTTCATAATGATATTGAACAACAATGGAGACAAGATTAATGTTTGTGAGATACTACATACCAGGGGAGAGTCCTTCTATACACTTCCTCTTTCCTAAATCATTTAGGCATTTCACATTTCTAGTGTATTTTTTTTTTTTTTTTAGGATCCAAAATCACAATTTGGTCATATTTAATTTTGGAAACACTGCAAGAACATCAAGTTACTTTCAACCAGGTTGCTGGCCAAAACAAATGGCAATTCGATCATAAATGCTCATGTTTCACAGTCCTATGACTTTTCTGCTGGACATGAGAAAAGATTACTTCTTTTCTATATGGTATATCACTCTGTTTCATTTGCATTTTAAACAAAATTTGCATTTTAAACAACTTAAGGCAGAAAATTGTCTTCTTGAAAACATCTAAGTCCAGCAGCTAGAAGGAAGACAATGAAAAAGAGGTCTCAATCAGTATGGAAATTTTTCCTCAATAATTCAAATTATTCTCTACTACTAATACTGTACTGCTAAGGACAATATAATACTCATGCATGAAATTAAAGTGATGACATGGGGATCTAACTGAACAAAAAATGTTGCCGGGGCATTTTTGGTTTGTTGCAAGTGGGAAAATCCCTTATCATGCCTCTTGGAAGTTTGTTTACTTATTCCCTAGGATCATCTAAGGATGGATGAGAACAGCTGCCAAATTTCTAGTCTTGGGGATCATGGCAGAAAAAGCTCATTTCGCCAGACAGCAGAAATAGCTTCTTAGATCCAAACCTTAGTCCAGTTAAACCAAAGGACCAGAGGTTTAACTCACTGAAGTTCAGTTTGTTCTAATTATTTCAACACAAATCTTTCAACAAAATGATAGAGCAAAATGGCATATTATTACAGATGAGGAAACAGGTAGAATTAGAAGACAGGCATTTAAAAGTCTAAAAGATCTACCAATCTACCAATTATATACCATGATACTGATAGATAGATGAGCATGATACTGTACAAGTTGTCCTGTAGAAACCTGTGCAACAAAATGGAGGAGTCTGGGTCTTTGCAAGCTTTAGCTCTCCAACTGACTGACTGTAGAGCCCAGCTAGGATTTAAAGGCTAGTTAGACTGTAGATTCTACAGGCAGTCAGTTGGGTACCTAAAGTTTGCAAAGAGCTATCCTCCTCCATTTTGTTGCACAAGTTTGTACAGTAGCCGGCTAACTTTTGAAAATGATTTTCTTTCCAGTGGGAAAAAGGGAAGAAACTGTAGAAAGATTTTCATTCCTTCTTGTTCCTATCTCTCTACTCTTCAGCCTGTAGCTAAGGTAAGGTTTTTAAAATGGGTAGAGATTGGAAGGTTTACTTTTAGTGCCTCATCGGCGCTAATTGAAATGGCCGCCTTTTATTCTAGGATCAGTTTCCCAAAGGCTAGCCCAGGGGGTGGGCAATTACGACTCCTTCATGATTTGTGGACTTCAACTCCCAGAATTCCTGAGCCAGCATGGAAAGCAGGAGGGGGGGGGGGGACATATTCCTTATACCCTCTGAATAATATTCAGAATTTCCAAGATGCTGAGACAGTTAATTGAACCAGAGAAAATTTGTTCAAAACAGATTAGTTTAGAATTAGGTAGGACAGTTAACCAGGAATCATACAAAGTTTCATTTTTATATTCTATTTATTTTATATACGGTGTATCCTATATTTTTCTGGTGAACTAGGTATATCTAGCTCTATCCAAACCTAAGGCTAGACATGAAGATATCATTTTTATTTTTGTGATTTGAAATAATTTGAATTCTGCTGCAATCTCTTTATAGACTTTTAAAAAAATAGTGCAGCAGATCATTGCCATCTTGTGGTCTTAACAAAACACTGCATATTATTTAAGGATTTCCTTTCAAGTAATTTGCAAAATAGTTGCATGGGGTACTTTGATATGAATAGCCCTGCAATGTATCTCCTTCAACACAGAAGATTTTTGATTACTTAAAATTAAGGTTTCAGTTTTTTGTTTCTTTTTCATTTTTTCCATAGTTAGAATATTTTTACAAGCAAATAAACAAAACCAGTCTCCCAAAAGGAAAAAGAAGGGTTGAATCCTCCATCCATATGCCTATAAAGTGAGATAGACCTTTATAGAGCTTTTTTTCAACTTCCGTATACTGATTTCCTAATTGCCAGAAAGGCAGCACCTGTTGTGACCATCCTAACCTCTCATATACCAAGGCATCTCATGGAAGACTCCTTGGAGCAAAATAGCTGCAATTCAGTACAGGAGGTAAAACCCAGAGGGCTTCTGGGAGGGAAGGTTTGAAATCTCTGTCTTTACATCATATGAGGTCTGCTATATTACACTGACAAAGGTAAGTGTGATTGACCTGGGATTCTTTAATAATGAGAAGAACACTCTGAAAATAAAATATTTTGAAAAATTGAGTTTCCACTGTTGAACAAATGATTAGGTTGTGAAAAATAATGATCAAAATAAGAAACAATGTTCTTAATGTGCATCAGTCTGAAGAAGAGACTGAATAAGCAGAAAGTATAATATGAAGAAGTAAGCTTCTCTCTGCTCTAGAGCTGTTCTCTGTTGTGTTAGACTAGAGCATAGTTGTCCATGCTATCAAAGCATCTAAAGCTCACTCTGGTGCAAAAATATCATTCATATAATATATCTAATATTTAAATAAATTTAGAAGTGATTATGCTATACTTTACCTGGACTATAAATCCAGTTTATGGTATGTATGCAACTGATTGTGAGCCACTGTTCTAGAATGTATGGCTAGAACTGGGTAGACATTGGAAGAAGCTAAAAAAAATATTTGATGTGATAGACTGCCTTGGTAGTAACTAGATTCTTAACCAGACTGAGAGATTTCTGCCAGGGACAGCGTTAGAACATCTTGCACTGGTTTGGTTTAGATAACCCCCAATATTTTTGAACATTTAATGGATTATAAAAATGTATTAGATACTTATTAACTGGGTTTAATTAATTAAATTTAGAATGAAGTATATGTCTTAACATGCCACTAAAATGCTAAGTGTGATCCTGAATTCAAGAACAGTGGAATACCTGATCTATAGTCCCAAAGGTCCTTTTTCAAAAGGAACTGGACTTTTTGGGGTTTTTTGGACGATATTTCGCTTCTTATCCAAGAAGCTTCTTCAGCAGGAACTAAAGAAGGTTCTTGGATGAGAAGCAAAATGTCTTCAAAGAAAAACAGTCCCGTTGCCTCTTGGAAAAGGACATTTGGGATAACTTTGACCTCGATAACTAAGAATCTCCATAGACACCTGATCTACAGAATTACTATGGAAACACAGAATCTGCCACCTGAGATAGCATTTGGCAGGCAAAAATTCTCACCTTACATTTGATACTATGGTAAGTGGAGGGCATTACTTCAGTAAATCTCTAGATTTATCTTTCTTTTTCTTCAGCGTTCTCTCGCTTTCATGCTTACATGTTTGTTCTTTGTGTTCGTTTTTATTTAGGGATCTGTAAAAACAGCAAATTGACCCCAATGACCCCAAATAAAAAATTTCAATTCAAGCATAAGTCTATATACTATCTTCAGAAATAGTTAATGAAGAACTGAACTGTTAACGTGACATTGTAGTTATAACAATCTTCTCTATTAGATCTGTCAAGTGTTGTTTGCAGTTTATATGGTTTAAAAAGACATTATTCTATTTCTGATAAAT
Source organism: Cerberus rynchops (assembly GCA_032468195.1). Classification (NCBI taxonomy): domain Eukaryota; kingdom Metazoa; phylum Chordata; class Lepidosauria; order Squamata; family Homalopsidae; genus Cerberus; species Cerberus rynchops. Next base: position 176,449 of record JANHFJ010008955.1, read on the forward strand.
AGAACATGTGGACTATGCCATAGTTATAAACACACTTTGAAGAATTGTAGACTGAGATACATCCCTGACCCCTTTTGACAAAAGAGATTCAGACCAACACATGAAACAATGCATTTTATTATTATATTTTCCATCTGTTTTCAAGGGAACAGGGCTGGTAAACGTGAATCCACAGGCCAACTGTTAGAATTTTTTGGGGATAGCTGATGGAAACAGAGGAGATGTACATTTGTTTGTCAAGAATTCCAAGGATTTATAAAACACTGCCTGGATCGTGAATAACTGCAGATATGACCAAAAAGGGGGAGGGGGAGAAAAAGATAAACAAAACTTTTAATTATAATTGTCAGCAAGAAGCAGAAAGATAAATTACATGATCTTTGGGCTTGAGAAATAAGGAGATAAAGTTTTCCTGCCCAATAAGAGAAGCTTTTATGTAAAAATTGAAGTTCAATCATGCAACTGATCCAGATGCAGATGTATACCCAGAGAGCTACAAGATTACCATAATCTATATTTTATTTTACAATGAAGCCCAAATAGTTCTCAGATTTTTTTCTGCATGCATCCAAATAAAATAACTAAATTTAAATGTGTGTGGTCATCACATGCCCAGCATACCTTATAAGTTTCTGTATGCATCACACTTGATCACAGAAACTATGACATTTCATCCACACCCTCTGTTGTTTGTTGTTGATTTAATAGTCAGACTGGCAAGCTTCTTGTCCTCCCACCCTAGCATTTCTTTTGATCTTTGATTTTGCATTGAGGATTCCACACATTGTGCTGAGCACTTTTTGAGCTTGTCTTTACTAAGAACACTGTTCTTTGTGAGATTCCTCCATATTAGTTATATCAAAATGTACACAATTCATTCTCCCCCTATTCTGTCTCTTGTTCCAATCTGCTCCTTCTCATCTGATACCTATCTGAGTTATATAACAGTTTGATCACATCAAACCAAAAAGCTCTCAGTGCTCTTATCTACTTTTTCTGATTAAAACACCTGCCAAACCACCTTCATTTATTTTGTGTCTGTGGTTTTTCTGTCATTTTTTCCCCTTATGATCCCATAGTCCATTCATTGATGCAGACATTCCATGATGCTGGTCTCATATTCTCTCGACTGTTCTGTCCTGATCTGTGTCTGGCCTTGGTGTTGCTGCTACAGCTCTGCTACTACTTGCAGTCCAAAAATCTGTTTCTTTTATCTGGCAAATGTGGCCTTAACTATCTTCCCTAACTTGGCTAAGACTTTTAAAATGAATCAATTATCTTCTAGCTTTAAATGGCAAATCACATATATAAAAAGGTGTGCAGCCTTTTCAAACAACATCTCAATAGAAACTGCTTCTTAAATGAGTATGGGAGAAGTAGGCAAACCAATGACAATTCAAACTCAGTTGAAGCAATTCTGCTTCAAATATTTTAAATCTTACTGTATAGAGCTATATTTTTCAAAGACTTCAATAAAATAACAATAAGAACCTACCTTCAAAATTTGTAAAAATGATGAGATTGTCATTTTTAACAAAATTTCTCCGATACAATTCACTATATGGCAAGATATAATGCCATCCCCATCCTGGGCCTATGTGGGTGTTATAGGAAGGATCAAATGTTCCAGTAATGCTGGCCTTATCCCAAAAAAGTTTGCCATCTGTCAAGCAAAATAAACAACCATAAAAAACTGAAGTCGATCAATATTTTATATATACAACCACCAACATTTTTAGTAGGTTATATAAGATTCAAATAATCAGACAACATTTTTATCCAAGATTTTTAATAGAAAAAGTGCCTATTTGGAATATAAGATAATTCTTATTCCCCCTCAGTGGTGGGGGAATGTTGTCCTCCCTAGATTATTTTATAAAATTTGTGTTAATAAGCTTTCTCATTCTCCAGGAGAATTCTAGAAAAAAATTCTAATTACCACAACTTTCATTATAATTAGCTCAGGGGTAGAGAACCTTGGCTCTTTCATGACTCATGGACTTCAACTCCCAGAATTCCTGAGCCCTGTTCCCTACCCTGTGTGTGATTACTTCTGAAAAATGGAGACTTGGCTCAGACACAACATCTTGTTTATGACTGTTTCTGCATTCTATTTTGCCAGTGAGTACAGATGCAGTTAGATGCTACTTTATTTTCAGAGACATACTATAATTTAAAATGCTACTGATAAACTTTAGAGAGTCATGTTCTGAATGCACCTATTCTCCCAAATGGAGGAGCTGGGAAAATTATCCAAGTAACCTTGACCTCTGGAATACTATTCGTAAATACTTTTCCAAGTCCCTAACATTTTTTTTACTTTTCATCTGCAAACTACATATACTATTATACTTGATTTTTTTACACTTTATTATTGCCTGAATTTGTCATAGGTTCTAGGGATTGTCTCAAATTTACCAACAATTTCAGATTAGATTTCATTAAGTAAATTAGAAATGGAGGAAAAGGTATAAAATATAATAGTTAATTCAATTTTGCACACAATAAGACTTGCTTCTTAATGTCCTATTGATGCTATACTATTTTCAACAATTCTATGATTTTGAACCTATACAATTTGATTTTAATCTATCCAGTCATAGGGATTATTTCAGATCAGATATTTTAGCAGCTGTGGAATTGTGCTTCTTAAGCAAGAGAGAAAGCAGTCAGTTCTGTACAACCCAAATACCCGTTAAACTTACTGTAACGCTTGTTGGGGTCTGTAACAAAACTTCGGCTTGCTGACATCCTTTGGGTGATGTCAGGATCTTGATCCACTATGGTGAATGTGACTTGCCTGTTCCCAGCTGGCCATTCTAATGCTCCATCATTCTGGCCACTACATAAAGAAAACATGATTCCTAGGTAATCTCCATTTGAGTTGGCTGCACCCCGGGGATAGAGACTGAGCACAAAGCAGTAGCCTTCAGAGTTATAAAAGATCGAGCTTGGCAGATAATCTCCTTTTGAGGAACTCTTTAAAATGGAAGTGAAGTTTCTTATCTGCCAAACGCTGGTGGGACATTGTGTTTCAGTCAGAATGATATCATCAATGTGAATTCCTCCTTTGGAATTCTGTGGGTCTCCTTTAATGCCATGGAAAGCATAGCGGAATTTGGTTCGGCTGTTGAAAGGAATATTTGCAAAGTTCCAGTGCTTCTCTCCATCACCTAAAAGGGGAGAGGGAGAAATCTAATATTTGATTCATGTACATGTTCAACCCATTTTATGCTGCTTTCCCTGTGATGATCTCAAAGCAATATTTAGCAGGTGTTAAGTGAGGAAGATATGAGGATGAAATTACTATAATTTAACAGAGTTAATGAGTTAATAATTGTGCATTTTAAAAAGCTGGAAAGCCCTCCACTATAGGATTGTATTCCACTGATACCATGAATAATGTTTGATTCCCTTTATGTGACCACAGAGAAGCAACAGTTTTGCAAAGGTGTGTTCCAAACTTTGCTTAATAGTAAAGATAAAACTTGAATGTATTTTGAAAGAAGATTGGTTTGCGTTCATTCTTTATTCTTTAGATTTAATTCTTCTGATCTCAGCTGGTTACATATATGAAAGTCTAACCTGACATGCATTTTAACAGGGTTTCTTAACTTTAGTAACTTTCAGATATATGGACTTCAGATAAATTTCTCATCATTGGTAACTCCAGAATTGGAGTGGCTGTCTGACAGGAATTCTGGGAACTGAAGTCCACAAATGTTAAAGGTGCTGAGGTTGAGAACCAGTATAATGGAGTGATGAGAAATTATTTGGCATTAGAAACTAGGAGATAATTTACATGCCTGTGTGTGTCCCAATGCATGTGCATGCATGCACATAGACAGTCTTTCCTTCCTACTTCCAGCAGATCTCAACACAATCCCTGAAAGAGGAGAGCTGTATGGCTTGGTCTGTCTTAGAAGATAGCTTCTGAATTAGTTAGCTGCATGAGGGGGAAAGCTCAAAATGTGGAAGCTCACAGACCGCGCCAATAGGCAAGAGAGAAGCCAGAACGATTCTTATTCTCTCTCTGCAAAAGGCCACCAATCTCTTCTGATTTTCTGGGTTTATTGCACACACCAATTAGATATAGGATATGAGAAGGCAAAGATATCTGATGCTGTTTAGAAAATAAAGTATAATCCTGGATGTTACTTTGTAATTAAATCTTCAAAAGTTACTTGAGAACTTACCACGAGAACTTTTCATTTTCATTGACTTCCTAATATTTCCAGTACCATCATCAGTTTTAAGCCATATAATTAGCTCATCTTTTGGACTGCCATCAAATTTGTAAAAAAATTGTAGACACTTCTCATTTCTTCTTGGATAAAGAATACGAGACTCCAAAATGGCTGTTTCACCTGAAAGGCCTTTGGTGGTATCGAAGCTCATAACATACTCTTTCTCTGTAGATGAAGTAGACGAAGATGATTTAGTGTCCTATAAACCACGATTCACTTGGGACAATTGTGCAGGATTTCACTGGGTTTAAACTGAGGCACTCGTGAGAATCAGCTACTGTAATCTTATAATAAAAGTAATATTAGCATTCATAACTTTTCTAGCCCTGTCTACTTCAAAGGGCTGGCATCCATTTTGAAGGTCTGAAAATGCTTCCCTCTCCTTCCGTCCTTCCTGTTATCTTTCTTGAAATGTGGGAAGTGTTTGAGACACTTTCTCAAACTACTTTTGTGCCACAGACCAGATTTCTTTTGTTCGACCATTGTGTTGGTTGTGCATTTTCCTCCTGATTCTCAAGGTTGTTCTTTCTGTCCACATTTTTTTAATGTACATATATTTTCAAGAGGAACATAATAAAACATATATGTTTTATCATAAGGAGATTTTCATTGGTAATTACTTTGTCACATATTAACACTTTGGATACAATTAACATTTCTAATTCTTTTTTTTTTCATATACTATAACCTTCCTATTGGCTTTGAATACTAAATGGTTTCCAGTTGCACAGCCACTTTCTCATCCATTTAAATTACACATTAGTATGTTACCTAAGCAGTGGTTGTTGTTATCCCAACTTGTAGTCAAGGTATGTTTCCAGTCCTTGTCGTCTCTTCCATTTTGCACCATGCCACAGATATTGATGGACTCAAATGAACATTGGTCAAGGAGAGTAAGACTGGAAGCTGCAGGAAAAACCCCCACATTTCAGATTAAAGTAATCTAAATACAAATAAGACAGGCCTCTGTGCTCCCTAACAAACCTCGTCCCAAATTGGTGTTGAGCTCCTTTGGAGAATTAAGACATCATCAAAACTATCTTGTAAAGGCAACCTAGGACAGTTTGAGAACCATTTCTAGCTCCATGTGAGTGAGTATTAGTATAGCATGATGTGCTATACCTGTTCTGAATGAATAGTTGAGTCAATTTTACGCAATCTTTTGTAGACTATGGGATGCAATGAAGTAGCTGGGAGGCCATAAATGATCAGAGGGCACTGCCGGCACTTAGTGGGGACTAATAGTAGTTTGATCCCTTCTACTTCAGGATCACAGGCAGTCTTAGGTCACAGGCTGTGTATTCATTAATTATATAAGGTTGGTGGCTATTGAATGAAACAATGTGGATGTTACTTCCTTGGTTAATTTAACTTCCTCATTGCCCTGGTTCTTTTCAGAGGTGATAGATTGATTAGGATACTTCATGCTTAGAAGCTTCTGAAAGACTCCCTAGAAACATACAAGTTGTATGATGTTGTATGATAATCTTGGGAGACCTCATGCAAGGCTTAAGAAGTTGCAATGGGTGTGTCTGCATTTTGATGAACCCACAAAACACCTTTGTGCTTTCAATTCTGTGGTTTCCATAGATCTATTCCTAACCTAATATAAGCTGATAGACTTAGTGGTTAATTCTTCTTTGTTGTTAAGGAATATTTCAGATGTAAAATTCACCATTACTCTGTAGCATTAAAAAGTAAAATAGAATAAACTTACCACAATGGTACATGCGGTTAAGCCTTTCTACATCTATCTTGCTCATATCTTTGCTTTGCCCAATGACGTTGTTGAATTCTGGAATTTTTGTTGTAATTGTAGGGACAGAATTGTTCTTACTGAATGAATAAGGTCCATAATGCATGACAGATTCATAATCATATGGAGTGTTTAAATCAGAAATGAAACTGTCATTATATTTGTCGAAGTTATATGCCATACCTAGGAAATAAAATACCAAAGCTGTCAGGCAAGTTTGACAATTAATGCTTTAATATTTTATTTATATCATTTATATAACTTGTACAACTTCATCCCTTATTCATTATTTAACAGTTGGTTTCATCATGCCCCTTATATTTTATTTAATATATATAAGAATCCACTGGAAATTGCTTTGCAATTTTGAGTGAATTAATTTGTTGTTGCATTTTAAGTTCCAAAGAATGGATAAAGTTCAATGGGTTGGCTTTTTTTTTAATAACTGAAAGCTGGAGCAGTTAGATATGTTGAGTTTACCAAAGAGAGATTTGATCCAAAGAGTAGTAGATCATTATGCCATGCATGGTTTTATGTACCTATTAGAAAATAAGATTTAAAGTTTGGGAATAGACCTCAATATACAGAACATTTATTCTTGAATAATTAAGTGGTAAATAAAATCACACACATAACAGATTTATAGATTGGTCTATACTTAATGCATACATAATGCATAGCATTGTTGTATTGTATTGGTTGTTTGGTACTTTACTTCAATCTGTCTTTTGTGCATCTTTAGCTGTAGCTTTCTTGTTCTCCCTATTAATTGAAAGAGAGATTGATAGATCTATCTTTCATATTTAGGAATTGTCTTTTAGAGAAGAAAAACACAGAATTGTTCATCCTCTCTTGAGGCAACGAGGATGCCCAAAATGCACAGTTTTTTTTCCTTGCCCGAGACATGTGGCATTGCTGCAGTATGATAGGATTAATATCCTTTTTAATAGTTATAAGGTAAATGACACTTTCTGAAATCAAATTCAGTGAAATGATTTCTAACTCAAATCTATCTGAAGTAATAAGAATCCCAAATGGGCACAATAGGTTTGAAAGGCGCCAAAACTTCCTAGTAACTTTTCTACCCCTTCCACTTACCATCAGTGATTTCACTCCACCAAATCTTAATGTAGTCGTCTCGATCAGTGCGTGACTGTTCATGATAAAATCCAAGGGCATGCAAGACTTCATGCTCCACAATGTCTTTATATGCACAGCCTGATCCAATAGAAACAACCTGGCCAGTCTGAAGATTTCCCACATAAGACCAGCATCTGTTATACAATGATATATTTATTCATTCAAAACAGCTGAATTAACACTGCAATTAATAATAAATACAAAGCCACTTTCCCTAAAAGAGCTAAATGATAGCAGAGTGACAGATCCCCATCCACCACATAGGATACCATCTTACTTTTCTAAGTTGTTCATTCAAAAAAATAAAACAATACTGCTTTATATCAACCAAATGCAAACCCTGGATGACGCCTATTCTTATTGTTCTTAATAGGCAGAAAATCATAGGGCTATTCAGGTCTTAATAAACAGGACTTATTGAACAATCACAAGTTTTGCAGGAATGTCTGTGTGTTCTTTGCTGCAGACATTAGCCTCATATAAATGGAAACCAAGGGAGGAGGATATCATGTGAACAGGAATCTCTAACTTAGATCTCTTCTCATTCAGGCATCAAGATAAACAGGTTTACTAACATATATTCATGTTTATTAATAATCCATGTCATCCAGTGGGGTGATGGGAAAGGACTACTTATTTCATGTCCCTAAACCAAGGTCTTGCAGAAGACCTCAGCTTTGTTTATAAAAACAAACAAACATTGTAGCTCATTTGCAGATGGAATTATCATATTTACTTGGGGGTGGAGCATGATGAATTATTTATGCTAAGCAACCCAGACTGCATTATCAATGAAAAGAAAGGAATTTGCATGCCAGGTGATGCAAATAATAGGTGGAGGATATCCAGATGACAAGAAGGGCATGCAAGCTACCTCTTCTTGCTGGTAGTAAACCATTTCAGGGAAATCAGGGAGACACAACATGACCCAGCCTTGAAATATGGTAGTAAGAGGCAAAGGCCTAGTTTATGCTTTATACTAGGTTTCAATAAAGAATGAGGGAAGGCATACAGCAGGGATTTCAAACTGAATTTCATTGAGGGCCACATCAGGATTGGGTTTGACCTTGGAGGGCCGGCGGGGGAGACATGGCCATGGTAGGCGTGTCCATAGTGGGTGTGACACAGAACCACACCTCTGCAGACACAGTTTTATAAACTTATAAAAATAGGCGTATATTTGTGATT
>JANHFJ010008959.1:0-21546 GCA_032468195.1 Cerberus rynchops
GCCCCCTCTCCCGAAGGACTCGGGGTGGTGTACAGCCAATAAAACACACAGATAGACAATTTAAAAACCAATTAAAAATAAATTAAATTAAGGCCGATTAAGGTTAAAAAATTTTAAATTGGAAAAATTTAAAACGCATGCAAAAATAAGACCAAATTAAAACCAATTTAAAATCCCCAGCCGACGGTAAATAAATTCTCACATAAATTCTCGTAGCATAGAATTACTAAGGGTTTTTTGTATATGTTTTTTTTGGTTAACGCTTCAAGTCAGTGTTAACTCCTTTTTGTTAAAAGTTCAAGTCAGTGTTAACTCCTAGCAATTACCCAAACAAGTCTTTGCAGTTTTCTTAGCAATATTTTGGACAGGGTTTGCCATTGTCTGCTTCCTAGGGCTGAGAGTATATCAGTGTTCAAAGATCACATAGTTGGTTTTGTGCCCTAGCACGGAGATATCAAATTGGATTTCTCTGAGGGCTGGATCAGCATTGTAGTTCTCCTCCACAGGCCGGCTTGTGGTGGAGATGGGACGGAGGCATCCTGCAGCACCCTGCTGGCCAAAACAGAGCCAAGGGGCCCTGCGTGTGCCCCCCGTGTCCCATTTCGGCTGGCACAGTGCTGCAGGAGGTTATCCAGGTTGAAAACGAAGTGCACCCCTGCACCCTGTTTTGGCTGTCCTTTGCTATTCCCAGGCAGGCCCTGCAGGCCACATTTAATCACCCTGTGGGCCGGATTTGGCCCACGGCCTTGTTTGACACTCCTGCCCTAGCAGAATTAGAATTTATGGTCTCCTGATTTCTGCTACATATTCAACCATATTTCCAAATCAACAGAGGTACTCAATATAAAACAGACTGCAATCCATATCTGATTACTTTCTGGAATTCTATTCCATCATAAGATACCTAGTAATTATATTTTTTAGGTATATGAAGAAACTGCCATTACATGTTCAGACAATAAAGGGTGAAACTGTTCATCAAGCTGAGGGGAATGCTACTGCTTTTAAGAAAGATCAAGCTTTTTTATTTCTTTGTCCATCCTTACATTACATAGATAAGTAGTAAGCTGATTATACAATGCTCCTTCCAGCTTAATAAAAGTTACTTAGAAGAATGCTTAGACCTGTTTTTAATCTTTTGAGAGTATATACCTTTTTAGAATATATTACTGTATTTTATAAGTTTTATAACTATTAGAGTAAAGCCATTCGTGTAATTTGTTTCAAACGTAACCTTAGATATTATTAAGAAGAAACATGACCACTAACTTAATTTTCAAATATAGTTTCCTACTTTATATCCTATCATTAATATAAAGAAAAATAAACCTATTTCTGCCAAAGCTGTAATGCCAAAAACTATTCTATTTCCTCTCCAGATCATACCAATTCAACTATTTGAGGGGAGATCTCGCAGACTGCTAAAAGTTATTCTTCCAAACTACATATGTTAATCAAAATAACTTTTCTCCACAATTGGGAAAAACTCTATATTATTTATAAATTTAGTAAAAACAGTCGAGCCAAAACATATTCCTCCTCTAGCAAGAAAACTCTCTTGTGAAAGCAATGGACAATGGACAAAAAATTATGCCCTTTCTAGAAACAACAGCATTTCCACAATTCTGAATTAAAAAGCTAAAGACTTCTTTAATGAATGAACACATCCCTGCTACACAATTACCATGCCAATAACTACTACTACAACAAAAATCTTGGGGGAAAAAAAGGTTCAATCTGTGCCTAACTACAGTGTACAGGGAGTTGAACTTCAGCTAAACGTATTTTCACTCCTGAATGTCCCAAAGGAGATCAATGTATAAGTGACACTCTGATATGCGATTTATAGAAATCTTGATAAAAAACATACTGTCTGCCTTCATTTGATTTCTGACCATGAAGATAAATCAAATCCTATACGTGAGAAATTTTGTTCATATAATTTATAATTATTTTGGAGCCTTGGTAGTGCAGTGGTTGGAGTGCAGTAGTGCAATACTTCTGCTAACTGCCGGTTCAAAGTGTCCATATTTTGATCACATGACCACAGGGATATTGCATTGGTCATGTGAAAAACAATCATAAGTCATGGTTGGAATTTCTCATGGCCACTAAATGAATGGTTCTAAGTTGAGGACTACTTGTATACCCTAAGAACTATTGACTATTCATTTTGCATTCATGATTCCTTCTGAGTAAGCAGAAGATAGTGAGATTTTCAGGTAAAATTGTAAACCACCTAGAGTCTTTAGGATTGGATAGCAATTGGATAGGATTGGATAGCATACAAATTAAATGATTATAAACAGTAAAAGGAAAATACAACCACATTTAAGAAAAAAAACCCATTACATTTCCAGGTAGAGGACAGCAAAAACAGACAAGTAGACAAGCAATCTGTGTTCTGAGTGATTGTGTATCCAATTATGAAATATAAAAAAGTAATTCACCTAATTCATCGCTCATTCATTTATTCATTGTACTTGGGCAAGTGGAAGGTGGCCTGAAAGGAAGGGATTTTATAGCCGTTCCCCTCTCCTGATGAATCTACTTTCCTTTTAGATTAGGCTTGCAGCAGCTATCCCTCTTTGCCATGACTTCTTTAATGAGGCACAGAGAACATTCCCACCTGACACCAAACATTTTTCCCACTTTGGATCTGAACAGCTGCATTCAGTCTACAAATATTCCAGATGTCTGTTTCATAACACTTGCAATTATCTTTAGTAGGGATTCTAATAATTTCAACCTACATTGATCCTATTAACACTTATATTTCATAAATATGAGTTACCTAAATTAGTTACACATTGAACTGTATGGAAATTGAAAAGAATAGTGATACCACCTGTATAGTGCCTGCAGTTCAACTTTTTTATTTCAGATTCCATGATATTTTTTATCAACTAATTATTTTTATTTTCAAGAGGATTTGGTGTAGCAGTTAAGCTGCCATGCTAGAAGCCAGGAGATGGTGGCAAATTAGACTCTCTGTGAAGGACATTCTGTAGACAAAGTAGCTAACTTCCTTGCAGCTTACCTCAAAAGATAAAACTATTTGAAAGATTTCTGTGGGTGACTTCATATTATTATTCTGGGGAAAGATTCTCTGCACTTCTACTTGATTTTATTTGGAGTTATAAATATCAAAGTAATACAGGCAGTCCTTGACTCATGACCATAATGGAGACCAAAATTTGGGTTGCTAAGTGAGACAGTTAAATAACATTTTGTCCCACTTTATGACTTTCTTGCCACAGTTGTTAAGTAACTCACTATAGTTGTTAAGTGAAATCTGGCTTTGCTACTGACTTTTTGTTTAGAAGGTCGCAAAAGGTGATCACATGGCCCCAGGACATTGCAAAGTGTCCAAATTTTGATAACGTGACCATGGGGATGGTGCAACCATCATAAGTGTGAAAAATTGTCATTTTATTCTTTTTCAGTGCTATTGTAACTCTGAATGGTCATCAAACAAATAGTTACTTTTAAGACTACTCGTACATCCTTAATCAGTAGACATTTTCATAGAGAGGTATAAACAATCTTTCCGAGCGATTTAGGTAAGTAAATCAGAAAAAAATCAAGGGGATAAGAAAGGGCAGGGGGGTGGGGCCAAACTTGAACACCGCTACTGGTTCAGTAGAACCAGTGCATCCAGGCTGAATTTCACCACTGACATTAATCCAGCATCTTTTCTACTTGAAGAAAAAGAGATGAAAAATGTTATACTGTTCTACAACAATTGTGTACATTTTAAACTAATTTTAGCATAGTAATCTGAATAATAACCAGTTTTAGTAATATAAAGTTTTTCACATCATTTATATATTCCTAAATCATTATTACTTTAAATTTATGGCCACTATTTCAGCTCAATTACAGATTGTTTTTCTTCTCTGAGCTTCCAGAATGTCAACCAGAAAAAGAAAACTAAATCTGTGCTTTAAATCAGAATAGAGACTTATTACTTCCAATGATGCTTAATGATACCTTCCAGCAGCCCCACTTGTGATTATTCAGTGATACAATAAAATTGTGTGAGAAAAATATGGCAAAAAAACAAATATCAGAGAAAAGTGCTCAGAAGAAATGATAATTCAGTTGAAACATTCCTTCTTCTAGATTCAGTAACTTATTTCTACTTAGACGTCAAGGTTAATTTACTCCCCCACTCCAACACAGCTTTTCCTACTGTAGTTTCAGAGCCAATTAAGCAATGAAACAGTATGTAAACCATTAGCACAGAAATACTGCAATATTCCGAATTAGTTGTAAAAGAATTTTCTGCTAAAATTACTACTTACCATGTTAGGCATAACAGGAGCAGGAACTGGTTTCTTGTCCATTGGAAACTGTGGCAAACTGTTAGGTAATACCGGCTTACTTTGCATCTGGGGACCGAGTCCACTGGCTCCAATTGGCTGCCCAGTGTTTTGGCTATATGGCGGGACATAAGGACTGGGGTTGTTCATCATTCCCATCTAAAAATTAAGTAAAAAGTGATAGATCAGTTAAGGATTTTTAATTTTCATAGAATATAAAGTAAGTATGAATATTTTAATGTCAAACTATATCGAAGTATATTGATATAGTGCAATATACTTAGAATAGACCTATCTCTATCTCCTTCCCAAACTTTCATTAATGCTATTCTAATAAGTTTCTAGTGTGATAGGTTAAGGAGCTCTTTGGCACTTCTTATCCTTGATATTATAGAGATAGGCTGCTGTTATAGATGCGATAGAAAGATTACAAGGAATAATCAATTCACCACATGAAAGAGCTGCAGGTGCAGCAACAGATGCTATTGAGTGGCAAGGATAATTGTACTGTTACAATAGAAATTAATTATACCCCAAATCCCCAAAATAAAGCCTTCTTGTTATCCAATATTTCATCATAAATTAGGAGTTTCTGCATAATAGATAATTTGCAATTTTACTTTTGAGACTTCATTTGGTTAAGATTTCTAGAAAGGGAGCATTCCTGCAATTGTACTGCATTTTTTAGGCTTTTGAGATCCCTCCAAAGAACAGTGCAAATTCAGGAGTGACTTACTAATCCACTACCTCAGAAGAACAGATGGGACCTGAAAGTTTGTTGGAAGTAAAATATACAATTGTAATCACAGCAAGGGCATGACCAACATTGGTGAAAAGCTTTAAATTCAATTCAAACATTGGTGAAAAGCTTTAAATTCAATTCAAACAACACAATGAAGAATTTGAATGTTTTAAAAGGCAGCCAAATACATTGTTATATGATTCTTAAAACATGGAAATGTAGACAATTTGCAAATTGCAGACTCCTCTGTTTAATATTACAACCACATGAAATAAACTTTATATAAAATCTTACTTCCTTCACCATTCCAATGTTAATCAAACTGAAAAAAGTATTCATTCCCAGGCAGCAAAAAGACAGTACAATGTGCACAAATGCACTTTTATGAATACTTCTCAAACATGCATATATTAAATAATGTTGCCTGATTATAAGATTGACCATAATTGCTTCCCTTTTGTGAAGATCAAATTATATATTTGGTTCACAACTGTAAATATATTTATTCAGGCTTAACTGCATGTTAATACTCTGTTAATAATTCTTTTGCTATCACTTCCAAGACCACTTGGAAGTCTGTTAGTCAAAAATAGAGCAGCCCGATTAGTATCTTGTCAGGGGCAGCACATTACACCTGTGTTATGGAACCTGCACTAACTTCCTAATACTATTTCATCCTAGTAATGTTAATCTACATAACTCTTTATGGTTTGGTATTCAGGACTGCATTTATCTACTAGAATTGGCCTAACATATTCAATCTTGCTGGGGAAAAAAAGCAGTTAATAGCTTCCCACTTTTACTAGTGTGGGAGGCTGAGGGACAGAGGCACTGCTTTTTGTATCATTCCTAGTCCATTGGAATGGTTTTTTGCTGAACTTAAGTTAGCTCCAATTTTACTTGCCTTCCAAAAGGCAGAAGCAGCTGAAAATAGATCTTCCACATATTTTTCAATTTCTCAGTCAACGTGCATATACCCTTAAGATTCCTTGGAAATCTCCCATCTAAGCACTAATTTGCTCAGTCCCCTTGATTACCACCAGCTATGACAACTATGTTTTACTTTTAAAAATATAAGCAAGGCTGTGTACTTTTCAACTTAAGAAAAAAGTTCTACTTAACACAACTCAATAAAAGCATGAATTGAAGTTATACGTACTATTTAAAAAAGTATGAAATACAGGAGACTCACACATTCCAAATCAAAAGACTGGTCCAATGTGTATTACTGTCTATAATTTAACTGTGATGCTATAAATCACACTGATTTCCTTGCCTATTTTATTTTGAAAATGCCTCTGGGCCTCACAGATAGGCTGAAATTATAAAAATGGCATGCAGCTGAGGATAACTTTCTGCTTTGAATCATGTTCAGCCATCTCAGAAACCAAAGAACGCATAAGATCAATTAGAGATAGTGAATTAAGGAAGTGGCAAGGAGAATCCTAAAACAAGCATCCTTTACTATTTAAAAAATGTCAAAAAATACACACACTGTAATTATCAAAACAAGCAGAAATTCTACTTTGTTCAATTAACAAGCACAAAACCAGATTAATTCATTTTTTAAAAAATCAGAACTAAAACTCATTTTAGTCTTTTTATACTTTTTTACTTGGTGCAATCTCAGAAGATGCTAATTGCTTACTCTGACAAGAAAGCTGTAATCTGTAATGTTTTCCCATAAACTGTTCATAAAAAGCTTGTAATTATACAAAATCTGCTAGGAAACTATCCAAAAATGGCTGAATTTTCCTCAAACTATATTGATTTTATACTTTATTATTTTTTATAGTTTATAAATTACAATGTTATATTTTGCATTGTAGCAGAATTTTGTAGTACAGAATTAATGCAAATAGTTTATATAATTTACAACTGGCTAAAATACTCAGATGTGAGTTGGACTATTCTTCAGACTATGGTGGTGTATATAATACACCATTACAAAATCATCTGAGATAATCTATTGATTATTCTGGAAATTACTTTATTAAAGCTGAAGTACAGTTTGTGGTATTCCAGGCGTGTTGGTTCAAGATGAACCAAGAGTTTGGGCCAGATTATGTTTGTCATCAGAACTGTAAGTTTAGTGTATTTACCTAATATAGTGCTTCAAGATAATAAACTTACAAAATAATTTGCTTGGGTCCTGAAATAAAGTCTGAACTATATTTCATTAAATGCTTAAATTCATTTGCTACTCTTGATTTACAATTCAAAATATAAGTGGTTACTACATTTTACATAGTAAAATATATTTAAAAACCTATTTGTATCCAGCATGTTTAAGTTATGCTAGATAACATTTACTCATTTCACTAATCTCCATGAAAAGATATACAACTAGTCCACAATTTACTATTATTTGTTTAATAATGGTTCAAAATTACAACAACCTTGGAAAAAGTGACTTACAACCTGTACTTGCATTTAGAACTATTGTAATAGCCCCACAGTTACGGGATTGCAATTTTGGTAATTGGCAACTGGTTTAAATTTTTGACCAATTACAGGGGCCTTATGGTTGGTCATGTGATGATTTGCAACCTTTTTTCTGATGTTTGGCAAAAAAAGCCCCACCCGTTAGAGAAAATTGATCCTTTTAACTGCGGTGATTTGCTTAATGACTGTCACAACAACTATCATAAAATCTGATTCGACTGCAATGACTTAAGATGGAAAATCCAGTCCCAATTGTGGGTGTAAGTCAAGGACTATCTGTACTTAAGTATTCATTAATATTACAACTTAGTGAGATGTTAAAAAAAATTAGATATAAAACTAGTAATATTTGCCTGTATTAACCTCTGTCTGAATGAAAATAAGCCTGATTATCATGAAACTCCAAATCAACATAACCCTCCAAAACAGGTGGCCCTAAACATTAGGGCACATATTTACTTAATTTCTAAAACTCCAGACTTTGCTCATATCCTGAAGAGAATACCAAAAAATATATACCATATTTTTCAGCATGTAAGATGCACCTGAGTATAAGATACACTTAGATTTAGAATACAACAACAACAACAACAACAACAAAAGGTTTTTGCCTCCACGCCCATTTTCTGGCCTTCTTTCGGCCCATTTTTGGGGCCTTTTGAGGCTTTTTTTTGGTCTGTTTTTTTCTTAAAAAAAAAAAATCCCCGAAAAAGGGACTGAAAAAATCCCCCAAAATGGGCCAAAAAAAGCCTTTAAAAAGGCCCAAAAATGGCCTGAAAAAGGCCCAAAAACGGGGCGTACAAAGACCAAAAACCAGCCAGGGGTGGGCAATGTTTCAGCAACATTCACTGTATAAGAGGCACAGACATTTTCACCCACCTTTTTGGGGAGGGAGAGTGCGTCTTATATGTGCGAAAAATATATAAACAATGTATGCATTTGCAGTTGGATGCCCAAATTATATTAATGTGTTGTTGTAAAGCTATAAATTTTTCATAAATTATTTCCCTTATGCTGCTGAAAATGCAGATTTTTTATAAATTACTTCCAAATGGGAAAATGGGAAGTCAGAAATATAGAGCTGGGAAGAGAGCTGAACATTAAATTCTTAGATTGCAAGCT
Source organism: Cerberus rynchops (assembly GCA_032468195.1). NCBI lineage: Eukaryota > Metazoa > Chordata > Lepidosauria > Squamata > Homalopsidae > Cerberus > Cerberus rynchops. The sequence goes on from JANHFJ010008959.1 coordinate 8,635, forward strand.
TCTAGGGATTTGCCTGTAAAAGTCTTCCCAAATATTGCTACCATATTTTGCAGTTTTTTTTATTAATAAGGAGACCTTTCTCATCACACTGAAGCTGTTCAAAACATCCACCTGTCCAATTCAAAAAACGACTGTAAATTGCCAGAAGTCTGGTAGCTCTAGCCAAGACACCAGACCAATAATTCTCTTAACTCTTTTTTGGGACATTACAATCCCATATGGAGGCAATCAAGGGTGCCTTTAAACAACAGCAATCAGAAAGAATGGGCAATGTATTGGACTGCTACACTAACTATGTTAGCTAATTTAATAGTGAAACTCACTCAGAAGTTGAAGAACAGAGAATCTACGGGTGATCTGGTGCATAAGTGCAGAGAGAATCTACCAAGCAAAAGACTACCATCATTAAGCCAGAAAGATGCTAACAAGTTTTTGGCAGTATACTGAAGACAAAAAATGATAGTATAACCACTATAATTATTGCATTAATTAATCCATTCTCATTTAAAAGAGGCCTTCAAGGGGCAATGCTTTTTTGACCCATGAAAGATTTCTTTCCTGATTCATTAATATAGTTTCCCAATGATATTTAATAAACTGTTACTGAACTATTACTGACTAGATGAAACTTTGTAGCCATCCTTGTTTCCCTTACTTCTAACTGCAAATGTACATCTAATGTCAAATGTTAAGTTCTTTGCAAAAGGAGTCTCCAATCAAATATAATTTGCAACCATTTCCAAAACACAGCCTAGCCACCATAAACAGAGATGGCATTGCAGTAAAAATAAAAGTCACTCTTCGACAATTCCTATACAATTTTTCAGCCTTACAGAGGCTTCCTTTCGCTTCTTGCAGGGATTTTTTTGACATATAGCTGTGGAAAAAACACAATGGTTAATTTTCCCAGTCAAATGGCAAGATGCCACCACCTTCCAAATTCTTTTAAAATGACTAGTCTTAATTAATTTCTGGCAACTATATGCTCATACAGTTTTCTTAGAATTATTGTGGAAAAGGTTTGGTATGCCTTTTTGAGAATTTTTGGCCCAGGCTAGCCAATATTTTGGAATTCCAAAGTACAATTAAACTGAATTGAATACTTTATTTTGCCCAAGTATGATTAGACACACTGTCTTAACTTAGTCTCTCCCACAAATAACTTATATTACAAAGTCATTAAATTCATATTATATACAAATGATAAAAATATGAACTGTGACATATTTTTATACTATTTTTATACTTAATACTGTCATGCTGACAGTATTAAGCAAATAACATAAATCATGGCAAATGTCATTATTTACATTTATTAGACATTAGTGTAACAGACATTTCATGATAGCTTAGTCTGAATTTATCTTAATCTGAATTTCAACTCTTAGTCTGAATTTATCTTATGCCACTTTTTCAGTATCCAAACACTGCCCAGTTGTTTAGTCACTTCTTTTCATTCCCTGAGAAGAAAGCAGAAACTGTATATAAGAATAGTTAGCCATATGGCCTTTGGGGGAGGGGAGGGGCAGGTATTAACTATACTGTGCAATACATCATATCTCCCACACTGTTTTCTGAAAGCGTCTAGGCTTCCAAAACAGCACACAATTTCGCCTTCTATGAATATTGGCAATTCAATGTTTTATTTACTTATTTTAACATTAACAGAAATTGACTGCAATTTGGATCTAATTTGTCAATTAGCTTTCACATTAAGCCATGATTTGCAAATCATACATTAGAAAACACACTTAAACAGACTAACTTATCTTGAAATGTAAATCCATCTAAAATATGTTGCTTGCAGCAATTTTAAAAACAGGAATGGACACATACTATTCGAGAGGATTGTCAATTATAAACCAGCACCATCCAATGCAGACAAAATTGACCATGCATTTACATGCATGTATCTATAAATTGTTTGAAATTGGTTGCATTTTCCAGATAATTCATTGGGGTTTTTTTATTGCCATTTTTAGTAGATTTATATGAGCAATATTTTATTGTGTTATGAGTTAATTTGGTTTTATTAAGTTCTGAGAACATCAGAATACTATCATATATCATCCATTTCCATCAACTATAATAAGAGAGTGGTGTCCATTATATTATTCTTACAAAATACAGCCTATAAGGATGCTAGATTATGATGAATCAGAGATTTTTATTCATAGATTAGATAAGATTTATAAAACTGATAGAACACTGATTATTTTTTCAAAAGCACCTTTGATGATACAATTTAAGACACTGCAACCAATATTAGCAAAAGTCCTCATTTTAAACAGAAACTGACAAAACTGAGCAAAAAATACAAATTTTGTTGATATATTTGAGAAATAACTCCTCCCCCCCCCCCCCCGCGATCTTCTAGATTTACAAAGGCATATTAATTTTCCTAGAATATGTAATTCAAGTTATGCCTAACAATTCTGGTATATAGGTGATATTTCTGAAATTGCAGGTTTGAATTATTCAATTTTGTAGCATGCTTTGCCATACAGATAACTAACATACTGAATCTCCAATCATGTGATTTAGAAATATAAAAGCAATATCTGAAAAAATTAAAACAAATCTTCATTACAAAATGATTTTTCTTGGTTCAAAAAACCTGGAATCATAAGGCTAATAACATTTCTCTAAACCAGTAAACCATGGGTGTCAAACTCAAGGCCCAAGATCCGGAGCCAGCCTGCGGGGTGCTTAGATCTAGGGGCACCCTGGAAAAAACGAAGGACTGGACCGTGGTGCTTCTGTCAGCAAAAACAGAGCTCAGAGGCTGTTGCAGCCAAAAACAGAGCTTGGGAGCCCATTTTCTCTGGTAGAGCACTCAGACCACCATAGGCGCCCCTGACACACGAGTGATGAGCTGTCCACGTCCATCCTGGTCACACTCATTCCCTCCCAAGGTCAAACACAACCTTGATGTAGCCCTCAATGAAATAGAGTTTGACACTCCTGCAGTAAACTGTATAATTAGTAATACAATCTCACAATATAATGGTTGAATTCAGGAGTATATTTCCTTACCAAAGCCATGTTCTTGAAAAGCTCTGATAGTACAGGTAGAAGCAACAAAATTTATACACTAATATTGCACTCTCATTTAAAAATTATAGAGTTATTTTTCGTGAAAGACCTAAGATTTGGGAAGACATCTGTGGTCAGAGCAATTAAAGTAATATAACAAAAAGTACATTACACACATACCAAATTTAAGCTAACTAAGATCAGAATTGTTACAATTAAACACCTTCTCAAAATAAAAATGATCCCAGGGTCTTTCTAGTGCTTAATAAATCAGGTTGGATTAGTACCGTCTTTGAATAGAGAAAAAAATGAAATTAATGTTCATCCATACCAAAAGTTAAATCATATCTAGTGTAATCCTTTTCCCCTGGCTAGACAGACACTATGATCATACAGAATAAAATATCCTAATACATAATTTTATATCTAACATTTTACTGAGAAATTAATATCATCTAAGAATTAATGGAAAACAAGCCATTGATTCACAAGTCATCTATAGGCTTTGTAAGTGCTATACCATAGCTTTTATTTACTAAACCAACTACAATAATTGGGTTTATGGAAGACATTAAGTCAGAAACCAGTTTTGGTGTAGAGCACTAGATGAACCAGGTTATATATTACCAATGATATTTGAAACGTTTTAAAGTTTTAATATGTTCTGGAATATGCTATCTGCTTTGTTTAATAGGCTTTTAATATCACTATTTTTGAGATGGTTTAGGTTAAACACTAAAAAGCAATCTGAAAGCATTTTAAATATACTTTATTCCAAATATATTAAGAATTTAAATTAGTATTTTGTTATTCTGCTAAAATGCATCCAGAAACAGCTGGATTCCACAAAAACACCCAAGAGTTACTCTCCCATTGTTCATATTTCAGATTCTTTTTACTGCACTGTTTCCATAGTATGTTCTACATGTTAGAATAGCTTCAATAACAGATATACAGAATAATGAGAACAGAATTATCTCCTTAAGTAAAACTGCTCTATTTAGACTATGCCCCTCAGCTGCTGCTTTGTGCAGGGAACTACACTGACTTCCTAGTAGTCCAACTCAGCATTATCAACCCATGCAATCATACTTTGACAAGTATGGCAAAGATTTGGCTCAGGTGGAATTTCAAATCTTACTTCAGAAAAATGATTGGAAAAAGTTGGTAATTTATTAATTTACAATGCCAATTTCCTAACCATATTTCTTAATAAAACAAGGTTTTATTAGGTTTATTAGGTTTCCAAGAAAAATATACACAATGAGCAAAATAGATTACAGATAGTTCTCGCTTAACAGCTATTTGTTTAGCAAATCTTCAACATTTTGAAAGTTCTGAAAAAAGTGACATACACATTTAAGATAATTTTACATGACTACAATTCAGGTGTTTGATAACCATTGTGCATTTACAATGGTCACGACCATAATTTGCAACCATCCCAGAGGACTTCCAAAAAACAAAATCAATGGGGAATGTTTTAAATTTGAACTAATTTGAATTCAAAACGTCATTTCAAGTTCAAAATTGCTGTTTTGATTCAAAACACTTTCAAAATGATTGAAAACTTCATTTTAATTTGCAAAATAAATATTTTGCATTCAATGCAATCATTAGGGTCTTGAAAAGTAGCATTTCAAATTCATGTTATTTTGCATCTACAATGTTTTGCAAAATGCAAGATTCAAGACACCAAGCCAATATAATCTTCTCTCACATATTCTATTATTAGTGCTACTCTTAAGAACAGTAATTATTAGCCTTTGGAGTAGTTTTTAACACTTGCAATTAAACAAATTATTAACTTATTACCTCATGCACAATCTTCTACATATGGAAAACCTTCCATATTTATAAATTCAAGCAACTGTTTGAATAATGTACTATATCTAGACTCCAGGGTTATTATACAGTTCATACCCATGTAAAATTTATTCTTAATATGCATTGATAATTTATATGTTTGTGTTATATGTATTATGTTTCATCTGCAAACACGTTGGAGGCATCTGGCAAGACACCCCAAAACATCCCTAAAGGATGGCACTTTGAAACTGTATTTTTCATTGTCAATATTCAAAATGAAATCTTTGACATACCTTGTTCATTGCTCCAGGCTGTGGACCTCTCAGGTTTGCCTGCCCTCCCATTTGAGGAGAACCTTGTAATGTCTCTGCAATTAGAGTACCAGCATTTCCCATTCCTGGGTTTGGATAAGACATATTGGAACGTCCTCTTCCAGCTCCAATTGAACCGTTCATAACTTGTCCTTGCATCATTCCTTGCCCATTTCCTGCAGACAACATACCAGGATTCATGCCAGCATTTATTCCTGCATTCATTCCCATTCCAGGCTGATTTACTGGACTATTTACTGTTGGCATCATTCCTGCAGTGGACTGAGTTGATGGACCTTGATTTGGCCCACCTGTACCCATCCCCAAATTTGGAGATGTGAGTGCAGCTTGTGCCATGGGACTTTTGACCATACTGTTTAAGAGTCCCATTCCAGGATTGTTCTGTTGTGGCTGACTGGCCATATTCTGTGCTGGCCCAGCAACTCCCATATTAAGGTTTGGCGAGCTGCCAGCTCGTAGCAGTTCTGACAACTGTTTGTGTTTTGAAGCAGCATCTTGTGCCATACCAAGGCTAGTCTGCAGCTGATTAATGTCACCATTATTAGTAAGTCCCAGTTCTGTAGAGCTGATAAGTTCATCTGGTAAGTCATGTTCCAAATCAAAAAGAGATCCAAAATCTGGAGAGAAAAGTAAAAAAAAAATGATTTAGAGCACTTCAGCAAACATTTCAGCTGAATGGGTTTTTTTCAGTATCATAGAACATAACAAAAAGTCACCTCAACAACCCTCTCAAATTTCATTAAATGTTTTTAAAATACCCTGTTCAGCTGTGCAACACTATAAATTAACTCACATTGGTTCCAGGTTTATAAGCTTTTAAGTATCTCTCAAATGTTAGATGTGACATCTTACATGCTACTAACCCCAGTGCTTAAAAACTAAGAGCAAAAAATCAGTGCACATGCCTATATACCATTGCTTCAGCAACACTTTTCTAAGAAATAAATGGCATTAAATACAATTCAGCCATCCCATTCTTTACTTGCCCAATTTTTAGTTCTATAACTTGTCAGATAACATGATCCATCACATCTAGCACGAAAGTTTACCAGGTGAAAATTGAATAGACAAATTGTTCTATTTTGCTGAAACTGACCTATAAAATTTACAAGTTTAAAGATTATGTAATTAGAAGATACAGAAACATGAGATCAACTTATTCCATGTTTCTGAATGATCAAAAAAAGTCAACTGCAATCTCATTTTGGTTCTATTGCCAAATTTATTCAGTGTGTGAATATAATATAGCCCAGACATAATATGCTAGAAGGATGAACATTTCTAATTCTACAATCTTTATTCCAAGATATTCAATAGGTAAAAATGTTAAAAGAAATGCAAAACTGAGCCAAGTCCTTTGGCTTTTATACTATTTGCCTTTCAGAAACTTCCAGCAATGAACTGCTTTAACAGCTTTCTAAAATTCCAGAATCCCCCCAAGACAGCTTTAAGATCTGCTGAAGGGAAAACCTAAAAAAGGCTACCAATGCCTACAAGCAGTTTCTCTTAAAATTAGTTTCAGAAGTATGGCAAATTCTACTTTATTGTGACTTTATTTTTAAAATTATTAATCAAATATTGCTCCAAAAGGCACAAATTCTCCTACCTAACAAGTTTAGTAACTTACTATACTACCTCAAAGTGCTTTAAAGTGTGTTAAAATACCTCAAACATAGTTCTGAAAAAGTGATGTTCTTTGCCACACTACATGTGGAAAAAAAAGTGCTTGATGCCACACGGTTGGTTGACTTTGTACACTGAGGTAATATAAATAAATAATTTTCAACTTATTTGAAGAAAATATTTCGACGATACAAATATTAATAAGGAGTATAAATACTAATGTTATTAATGTAGTTCTTAAATTCAACTTAAGTTTTTATCATTTGGTAGTACAATCATCATATTTACTTGCAAGTAAAACCTTCAAATGGTTCCAGAGGTATACCAACTTGTACTCTGTACTGTTGAAGGCTACAAATATTCAACATGTCTTTCCCTTAAAGAAAGGAGGCAGGGAATCAATTTATTGCTCACACAGCTCCTTAACAGAGCACGTTTGGGGGAATTAAGCAGCGGTATTGCAGAAAAGTGAATCAACATAATCATCCCCTTCTTCATTCATGGGATTATTCAATTGAGAGTTGTACAGAGTACACCTTTGGAACTAACACTAATATAATCACATATTCTTTAACAACTACATCACATTGGCTGGTATTCAGAGATATAATGTATACATATGGAACTGAATACTTTTCAGAATACAATTACAGCAGATAACATAAGTGCTATAAGTAATAACTGCTTTAAGTGAGAATTTGAACAAACCTATTCTCTATTCTTAAGCACTGATTTCAGAGGTCCTGCATGAAGGAAGGAAAAAGCAAGAGACTGTTCTACACACTCTCAGAAGAGCTCGTTAAAGGGCTCCTTAAAGAGCCAAGGGCAACCACATATAACACAGATGGAAACTGAAATGGCATGCTTCTTTGTCAGAACTCCCTCTGGGATCTGAGATCCACAGGATCCTATAGTACATAAAAGCAAAAACACCTGCTACCACTTCCTTAGTGTTCCTGAATCCTAGGAAAGTGATAATCACTTCTGCCATGAAATGACAAAACCAGAAACAAGGAACATTATAAAGGTTTTTCACTTCAACCACCTTTTTCCTTACATATACCAAAAAATGGTAAGTTCCACTCATATCATTTTTATAAATGCCTATACAAAATGCTAAACTATTAATGTAATGTCCTCATTTTACAGAAAATATATTTCAGTTAGACTTTTTATATAAGTATCAAATATTGTTATAATTCAGACATTTGGAACAAATTTTGTCAAAAATAGAGGAATCTCAAAGTTCCAATGCAACCATTCAAAACTGTGATGACTTTAAAACATATGCACGAAGGATGAAGGAAACAAGTCAAATACTCCTTTCAGAATTTCTAGACCTAACTTACTGAGTCCAAATAGTTTGGTATTTGTCAAGCTGTTTAGCATACATTACACACTACATGTATTTACAGATTTTTCTGTAGTCACAAAATAGGCAAGATGACAGAAATAACTCATTTCTGGAAAGGAAAAAAAGAACTAGTACATGTAGTATCATTAAACTGAAGACTACAGTTTACTAGCAGGCATAATAGGACTTGCATATCTTAACTGCAGAAACACAGCTAAACTGAAATGCATTCTAAGATGACTTTAGTCAAAAATCTATGTGGAAAAATAGATTCTAAATATTGTGAGCAGGATTATAAACAAAAAACACTACCTTTGTAAATAACTATAGCTCTGTTCTTTGATTGGCTTCATGCTTATGTTGTTAAGCAGATAATTTTTTTGCCTCTCCTTTAGTTCATTTGGAGTGGGCTTGGTTTTATCTTCGAACAATAAACCATTAAAATCCTACATGAAAAGTGCTCAGTATACAAGGTATTCTTCATAACTATGGCAAAACATTTCAGGGAGAACTGTATTAGTAGACAATCTTATGTAGAAATTCTAAGGAATACTTTTGGAGACAAAGACAGTTATATTAATCTTTCTTATTTTTCTAGTATTGGTAGGCAAAAGGAAAAGCGTATGGCAGAGGATGAGGTGGTTAGATAGTGCCATCAACACAATGAACATGAATTTGGGGAAACTCCAGGAGACAGTGGCGGAGTGAAGTACAGGGGGCTTGGCACACTGAGGTCCATGGGGGCACGACTTAGTGACTGAACAATATTTTTTATTGTATTTACATAATGTAGGTGCATTTTCAATTTGCCAAGAGATATGGATTCCTTGCTTTTTTCCTATAGCTCCCAAATAAATTTAGCATTTACACCTGTGCATATTCTAGTCTAGAGAATTAGAGTAAACAAAAGAAAACAGAAAAATGAATCTAGAAAAAAGATGCAGCACTGTGACGCAGCATTATGGGAAAGATGTTAATAATTTGTTGCAACTATGAGGTTTACTATTCTTACATATGTAACATTTTTCTGCATAGCTTTATCGAAACACACTAAATCAGAGATATCTTCCACACCTTTAGAAAACCAAACATTAAAACAAAATCAAATTAGCAGTTTACTACTTGCAATATATTGAAAGAACTTAATATTTATAAACTTACTACATCTGAAAAATCTTCAACTATTATTTCAAAGAGGATTCAACCAACAGAAGTAAAATTTGCATTCATAATGAAAAGCTAAAACATTTAGAAATTTGGAAATGATGGTAACAAATTAAAATAGTCAATACAACAAACTTAATTTGATTTATATTTCTAAAACAAATTGGAAAGATGTAATGGTTTATAAAGGCAAAAACTATGGCTTTTTGAGAGTAAAAGTGTACTATTTTCATTGGCAAAAGCATTCATTGAAAAAGTTCATTGAATCCAATAAGATTTATATCCGAGTATGTATACATTGGGCTGTATTCATTCATAATATACTTATATTACTATGAATTCATTCAATGGACTATACTCTTAGAAAAGTGCACAGACTTGCAACTTTAAATCAGGATGCCTATTTTCAATTGTCTGCATAGGAAAGGGGTACAATGTTAAAGATTATTCTATAACATAAATCTGAAAAAATATTTATTATTTTATAGCATTTGTTTTATATGCCCCCAAATAATTCTGAAGGCAGATTCCAATCTTGTTTCCTTCTAGCAAAATGGAACTTGTTGATTTTCAGGTAAGAATTATATTGGGCCTGCAAATAGTGAAACTAATGTTCTTGGTAGCAAATAACCTATATAACCTTAAAGTTGCAAGAGATACCAAGATAGACTACAGATTCAAATAGAAACATTGTTCGGAAGTAAATACTGTACTAAACACAAGAAGCATTCCAAATTACCTAATGTATCCAACCAGTACACAGACAAACACACACACATACAGCCTATCAAATACAATCAGCCATTTTCCCTTGCATTTATATATGCAGTACGAAACAAATTCAATGAACACGTCTGGCTACCATTAATAATCAGAGTGTCTATATTTTTGGTTGAAGGATTTCAGTTAATTTCTGATAAAATGAATTAAAATAACTATTGCAGAGTAATCCTATACTACTCAGAAATCTCAGGAAAACAATACAATTTTTCTTTTGCAGCCAATTTATTCTTTACAGGGGTATAGTTGCCTGAACTTCCAAGAGAACCTATAAAGCAGTTGTTATCAAATGAACACCTGTAACATGCATCCCTAATTTCAAAAGAGTTCTCTATCAATCAGATTTGTTCAATAAATAAATAAATAAATATAGCAAGTGTTACTGTACTCATCTTTACAAATAAGGCATGACTTCAAGGGAAATTCAGACATTTTAGTCTCTGAACAAAAGCAGATGACCAAGTCTATATTGTTTTTCATTATTGATCTAATGGAGCTGTCTTAACAAAAGCATCAAAATGAATTCTATCAGCAACTGTAATCACCTTTATGAAACAATACTAGTACTAAACAATTGATCGAAATAAAGCAAATTAAAACTTAGCCATCACAACACTGGTAAAATGAAAAATAAGGAGTTCAGATTAAATGAGTTTAAGATTTGAAGAAAAGATTATATCAACACACAGATAATAACTATGCAATAAAGATCACTTTTTACAAGATTTCAAGTGCTGCAAGAACTCAGAGGTAAGCATCAACTCATTTACAGCCTCTTCAAAAGAAATAACTCTTAATGTCACTTAAATATCCAAAGTAATATTGCAAAATATAGGCTAAAATCAAGTGGACAGACAGAGCCAAGAAATATAACAGACTGGCAAAAAGACTGCCCAAAAAAGAGAGTCCATTTGTGATAAGGTAAAATTAAGGGATTTATGCCCAAGACTGACCTGTGCCATCGCTTGCAGAGACAGAGAGCGCCGGTGAAGAGAGTTTAGGCCTCTTGGCTGAAGGCGGGCCCGACTCCACCACATTCTCGGCCATTTTTAATTCTTTTTAGACAAACAGAGCCCAAATTGAAGATGGGGATCCCCAATGCCCTCAGCCGTTTTCTGTGATCCAAAATCAACCTCAGAGCAGTATGGAAATAGACTGAAGAAATAGACAAAGTTCCTCTTTTTCCGCTCGTCGAGATCGATTTCTGTTGGATAGCAGTGAGTAAGGGGGAACAGAGATGAGAAACAGGGTGTGGAAGCAGTCTTTTCTCCGGGCCACAGGGAAAAACAAGGATGAAAAAAAACCCCAGAACAAACCCTTCCTACAATCAATTAAAAGGGCTCGGGAATTTTACAAATGGAATTAAATCCGGCCGTAGAACAGTTGGTGCTTCCTCGCCGCCGCCGCCGCCAATACCACCATCTTCATCCTCCGGGGGGTCGTCGTCTTTTCCTCCTGCTGCTGCCTCTTCGCCGCCATCAACCTCTTCCTCCTCGGCGTCGTCCTCCTCCTCCTCATCGCCACAAGGAGGCGGGCGAAGGAGGAGAGGCGAAGGGAGAAAGAATCGTTTTTCTTTGCTCGCAGTTCTTTCCTCCTCCTTCCAAAACCAGCCTGCAACGGAGGAAAATGCCTACGCTGGGGAACAAGGGGCTGGGGGTCGCAGACGGAACGTACCGAGGGTCCCCCCCCAAGTCCCCCTGCGCCGTCCCTGCTAATCACTAATGGCTGCAGAAAAGGGAGCCGGGAGGAGGAGGAGGAGGAGGATGAAGCTAAGTCCCAGGAGTCTCCGCTTCACATCTTGTTGTGCAGGAACAATGAGGCGGAGGGGAGAGATTTGTTGTCCCGATGGAGGCAGCAGAGATCCCGGGATGGGAGCTGGAGAGGGTGGGCTTCAGGACGCGCGCCTGCCACCCCTCCTTTCCTTTCCTTGCGCTCTCTCTCTCCGGCAGGGTACCCCTTTCTGGTGAGACGACGGGATCGATCCCAAAGCAAGGAGAGGAGGAGGAGGAGGAGGAAGCGGCAGGAGCGGCCCCTCCCCCCTTCTCTCAGCCTCTCCCCCCTCCCCGGAGGATACGGATGGTTACGAGCGCTCGATCTATGGAAAGGATAAGGCTATACTCGGCGCTGGAGACGCCGTGCCTCAGGCGTTTCAGGAACGGCCCCGTCTCCTCTCCACCAGATAGACCCGCAGGAAAGGAGATGTTGAGAGAAGCAGCAGCAGCTCTTCAAATCGAGGCGAAGCGGTTCCCTAGACCCGCGAACGTGCTCAGTCGCCAGAAGGAATCGGGGTGGAGTCCACCCGGGGTCCCGAGTTTCTAGCCGAAACCGGGAGTGCGTACTCCCCTACTGGCTACGAGGCTAGTACAGTGGGTATATCACGGAGGTTTCAGGTTGTCTCGGGTCTGGCCGGCCGGGGCCCCTGAGTTGCTGAAGGTCTCTGCCGCTGTTTTCCACCTCCAGGGCTGTACCCGCCTAGCTCGGTCCTTTTCCTTCGCTCCCTCCCCTCAATTGCTCACACACCAACAAAATGGCGGCTGTTGTTTCTTCACTCTCCCGATTCCTCAGAGGGAAGCGAGCGGCCGCGCCGGAAATGAGCCAAGAGAAAAAAGGGCGTGTCCAAAAAAGGAGAGGCGGGGACGCACGCAGCTCGCACACACAATGGAACGCGGAGGGCTAGGAGGGGGGAGATCCCGAGGCTGGGCCGGCCCCGGTCACGAGACTACCTCACCCAGTCGGCTTGCGATCCTTAAGTGATCCCTTCCGCAAACTCTCTCGCCTAAATTTCTTAAAGGGGCAGGAGAACTTATCTCCCCC
>JANHFJ010008960.1:5854-20845 GCA_032468195.1 Cerberus rynchops
GAGGGTGAGTGAGGATGAGACATGCCCGCCCATCCTTACAACCTGTGGTCTCCTGGTTAGAAAGTTGGAGATCCACCAATCTAGGGATGGGCTGAGGCCCAGGTGCTTCAGCTTGCTGGTCAGTGTCGAGGGGATTATGGTGTTGAATGCTGAACTGTAGTCCACAAAGAACATTTTGATGTAGCTTCCTTTTCCAGTGTCCAGATGATTGAGTGAGGTGTGGAGGACATGGGAAATTTGTGCCTAACACGAGACTAGAGCTCACAATCTCCCAGTTTCTGCCTTGACGTCCTAACCACTACAGTAAACTGATCCCATAACTATGCTTACTTGCAGCTCTTTCATACAACAACAATTCCAACCATGCTTTATTATGAGCATCAGTTTTCCATGTTTCTGTTTATTTACATTTTCCTATAAGCAATGAGGTAGATTGCAGAATTTTATGGTAATACACCTTCCTACAATACTTTCCTGAAAGTATTTGTTACTGCTTTTGGAATATCTAAAAAACAGATTTTTTTTTAAATTGGTTTTACAGTTATTTTAACTGGATAATCCTAAATAGAAATCCAAATTTGTACTCTCCAGATATGTTAAGACCTCCCTTCCAGACTTCCTGGCAAAAGTTTCAGTGGCTTTTTGTGAGTTTACTTCATACAGAAGAATTCTAAGAAGTTCAATTTAAGAGAAAGTGACTTTTAGTTGTCCAGCACCACAGCTAGACTTTCCAACAGTTGGCTAGGGGAAAGTTTTTATCATAAAACCTTGCCTTCCACTGGAACCAAGATTGTATCAAATCAGCAGCTCCAGAAATGAGCCTCCCAGCCTCTCACCCTCTAGCTCAGTCCTTTGACCTAAAAATGCATCCAGAGGTAAAAAAAAAAAAAAAAGGAACTGGGCTTATCCCCCAACAATAATACTTGGACCCATAAATCCCCAAAAGCAGAGAAACAGATGAGGATTGAGTCCAACTTTCCCACCACAGAGGCAATCAAAAATGTGTCTTCTATAGTCTACAGTGGGATTAATCGTTTCTGACTCTTGCATAAGTAGTAAATTCTTACTGGAGTTGGTACTATTAGCTTAGATTAAACCAGCATGCTAATGTGATCAATTTTATTTTGCTCTGTCAGTTTTAAATCTGAATATGGATAAATTCAATCATTTATAATTGATTATTATATATTTTAAACCATGTGAATATTAAAAGCACCTTCCCAAATATATACGGTAGCTGAGGATATAATATTCTCCAAATTCTATACTGCACTGGAATACTTACAATACAGTATTTATTTGACATATATGGTAATTTTCAGCCAATTAACTCTAGATTAAATCAGGTTCATTTCCAAGGTTTAGTAGGACCCTTAATGATACTGTTCTTCATGCAGTTTACCTAGGCTTCAATGTATTAGTTAGGGAAATTTTAGCTGGATTAGCACCTTAAAAGAAAATGAAGATAAAAGGTGAAATAACTCTTCATTGTATTATAATTAGAGATGTGAGCTCTAATTTCTTTAATGGGCACGAATCTAAGAGGTTGTGAAGATGTTTAAAGGGGCATTTCACTTCATTGCAAGCTTGAGTGCGACCCATTTTGAAACCAAACCACAAGGCAGGGCCACTTTTTTATCTAGAAGAGAGATCAAGCATTGTGTGTTATAGAACTGCAAGGTGTGTTGCATTTGGATCTAAGGAAAGTTATAGCAGATTCAACATAACCACATTATATTTACCATCAGCAGCTTCTTAAAGAAACTGCAGCTTTCCTTCATCCTTTTAAAAATAAGTGCTTCCAATAAAGGAGAATATTTTATATTCCAGACTAAATCAAATTTTATTCATCACATGCACAGTCATACATGATATGAAAAGCAATGAAATGTGTATGCGACTGCTCACGACCATAGGTAGTAGGGCAAAAGAACAGTATAGACAGGGAGAATAGGGAGTAATTGAGAAAGGTAGATTATAGGGATACTTTATAGTCCTGGGTTTATTGTGGGTTGGTTTAGGGTCCATATTGCCTGTTGGAAGTAGCTTCTCCTTAGTCTCTCTGTGTTGGCTTTCAGGGAACGGAAGCGCTTTCCTGACCGCATCATGGTGAACAGTCTGTTGTTGGGATGACTGGGGTCCTTCATTATTTTCCTGGCTGTAGTTTGGCATCGTCTGTTGTAGACGGAGTGCAGTTCAGGGACCTTGGTGTGGATGATGTGCTCTGCCATGTGCACCCCCCTATGTAGAGCTTACCTGTCCTATATGGTACCGTTCCCGAACCACATAGTGATGTTGCCCATCAGGATACTTTCTACTGTGTAGGAGTATAAGTTTCTAGACTAGGTAGTATCATTAATGCAGTTTGGATAATGAAACATCTGCAAGAAACAGCCAAGCTCAGAGATCACCAAGACTCCCTCAAATATGTGTTTTTATGCATTTAAAGGAGCAGCCATAGGTGGAGAAGTCTTATGAAATGTAGAGGAAGAGGAAGATGGAGGATCTTCTCTAGCATCTCCAGGGATCTGACTTGTTTAACAGCAGCATTTCAAGGCATTTCCTGTTTCCTGTTGTTTGCAGACCAATCCTCACAAACTAATCCTTAGCTAAAAATTTGTTAGATTTGGACAAACATTTTTCAACCAATATTTGTTCTTTGTTAATGATATTTGGAGTGATGTCTTTGTGACTGTGAAACAATGACTAGAGTGTTGAGCATGTTTTGATATTGATGTGAATTCACAAAAGTAAATAAATAATTTGTCATTGTGGTTATTATTGCTGCAACTATTACTACTTTTTCTGAGTTTGTTAGCTTTTCCTCAGCCATAAGCAGTTTCCAACCTGCACGTTAGATGTAGCCCCAAAACCTTCAGCAGACTGTTTTCTTTTAATTTTCCTAGCTTTTTTTTTTTTTGTTATGAAGAATGTTTCTCCTCTGTAAACTAGTATCTTTACAAGTTTCTACCAAGATTGTGGCTTTCCTATATTATATCTTCAATTTCTTATGTGTTAGTACACAGCAGTGTCATGCCATTACTGAAATAATTCATCACTGGGAAATCTTTAATTGCTATCCAATTATCTGGTATTCTAAACTTTTAAAAAATGGCTTGGAAGTTTAGTAGGCACAACTGATTTCAATTCAAATACCTTTTGAGTAATTGCATATAGGATCAAATATCAGAATGTGTAGTGGTTAAGCAGTGTGTTGATAAAAATAATTTCTGAAACTGTGAAATCAATTGACATTTTTAATAAATGCACATTTTATAATCTGGTCCCATACAGATTAATTAATATTTCAGTACAGAATATTTGGGTGCTTATAAAGAGGGGTACATCAGAATCTAATTACCAATAGCCTCTTGTTAAGGTTCAGGGTTAGTACCCAGAGGCAAACCATAATGTAATGAAAATGCTTATTATATTGCTCAAGAAATGAGAATATATGTAGTGCAGGATTGAACTATTGAATCCTTGGTGCCCTCTTGTTTTCTTGTAAGCATTTCATTACCCAGTTAGGTAGCATCTTCAATGCTTAATAGAGAGTGGGGTTTGCTGATAGGGCAAGTTACTATATACATTTGATATATATAGTAACTTGCCCTATCAGTGCTGGTAGAGTGTTGTTTCTTCCTTGGTACCTCCTTGATTAGGCAATTGTTGATTAGGCAATTGTTTACTGTTTCATTTTTTTCTGAGTCAATACTTCCTTTGATAGTATTATTTGTTGCTTTATTCTTGTATTGTTTGTTGCTTTATTCTATGTCTAGTGTTGCTCCTGGGATTAATTTCTGCTTATCTATGTGTTAATTCCTGCCAAAGAGATGTTCTGGTCTTTTGTTTCATTTTTAGCTTTTTTATTGTCTCATTTGAATGGTGTGCAAATGGTGTTTATCTCTATGTGCCTGCTGATGTCTGATTTGTCTGAACAGCAACTTCCAGGAATGCCCTAGTGTTCCAATTTTCAAAAACTAAACTTTCCAAAGTTTGCAACTTTGAAACACAATTGTTTTGACTGTATAAATGATAAAAAGAGGTCTGATTTAGAGTTTGGTCCATTTGAAGGGAACAATAACATTTAAATGTGTTTTGAAGGCTTAGTGTGCTTCCCCCTTTCCCCTTTATCTTTTAGTGAGCTAGACCACTAATCTATCAAACTGGTCAGCAGTGGCTAGCAATGGTTCTTAAGATTTTGAAGCAAACAAAGATTGTCATATTTTTTCTTGCCAGACATTAAACTTGCAGCATATGCATGTAAAGCAATGGAGGAGCAAGCACTTTAAAATAGAAATACATAACCTGAGAAAGAAATTAGAATAGCCATATTCCAAAGAATATTATTATAAGATGTATAGTATGCAGTTTAATAGTGAAGCTTTTCAGTTACACCATGTTCAGTTTTAAGCAGATTGATTCATCATGCTTATTATCACCTATTTAAACTCAAGTAAACTAACCTTCTCAAACTAACCAAGCACTAAAATGTTAATTCAAATGGTATGCCTATTTTAATTGCATGACACAGCTCATGTAATTTAATGCTAGTAAGATCACTTGCTTATAAACAGAAAACATATTTCACCAGCTTGTATATACAGTATAATGTGAACTGGAAATATAATTTCCTCAATAAACTTCATCATCTTCCATGTGTTTGCAGACTTGGTGGTGAAAAAGCCTTAGACATGTAACAGCTGTGCATCTGTAAAATATCTAGTTAATTTTATATACATATGCACACTCAAAAGAAGAAACACACAATGTATATCAATATAGTAAACTCTTTATTTCAGTTTAGTTGTGCCAAAAAGATCAATACAGACTACCTAGATCATGACCATGATGGAATTATTTCTTCACCGAGATGGAAGGGAAACATCTATGACATTTTCATTAGTCTAGAAGGAAGAAACATCTGGTTCTTTGGTTCATCTCATCAGCAGGAGAGCCTGTAGCTGATTAAACTGCCCCTCAATAGTAAGGGTTACCATAATCAATGAGAATTACTAAACATGGTTTCAGGGGACTGGTGTTAATTTGGCTTGCCAAAATAATATGCAATTTTTAAAGGAGTGTGTGTCAATTAGTTGTATAATTTGATATATGATTGGCTTTGCACAAGGAAAAACAGAACAGAGTTTGCTATTGGCCTATGCACTTGAAGAATTAAAAGGTGCCACTTAATAGTGTATAGTCTGAATTTGCAGCTTGACAGTCTAGTTCAAGATCTAATTACAGTGGAATTTTTCCCTTAAAAGCTAAAAGCCGTGTATTCATTTTCTCTTCAGAAAATAAATATTATTTTGATTACCGTGCTATTAATTCTTGATCTGTTATTATTCAGTCACCAATTTAATCAGTTTGGTTATTTGGATTTTATTTATGTTGTGTATCATCAGGGCTTTAGTTAAGTGAAATTGTGAAACTAGTAATAGTAACACTTTGTTCTTCATAATAAATCTACAGGTCTCACACTCAGTTCTTCATACATTCCTTATTAACTTCTCTTTCCAGCCTATGTACTATGCATTTGGTGACTAAATCTGACCTGACCTAAATCAGATCAAACATTAAGAATGGGAAACCAGATACTGAAGCAGAGGGCAGTTAGGTGTGCCCAAATTCTATTGAATTTAGACTACCTGCTTGTGAAGTTTCAAAGGGCCTTTGAAAATATTTGCATTTCTCTGACCAGTGTTTGTTAAAATGGATATATAAGAATTTAAACAATATAAAACATACTAGTAAATTTCCTCCTTATAACTTGACAGGATTGTACAAATGATCAAATCAGGCCAGGTAAGAGTTTAATCATTTATTTAGCAGATATTCAACAGATTTATACTTGCATTAATTGATTCCATAGATTCTAGTATTTTTATAAAGGAATATCTATTTTCTAAAACAGATTCTATCTATTTTTCTTCAACCTCATCAGCAATTTTCTTAGGGACTTTCATTTTCCTCTTATTCATCCTTTTCTTTCCATTATAACTTTTCTCAAAGAAGAATTGTTCCTACCATTGAATCTTTTGGTCACTAATTCTAGTTATACATATCTTCTTGTTATACATATCCAACATTCTGAATTGGACCTAATATTGGTCTTTTTTGCATCCTTAAGTCTCGAGAGACTATGGTATCGTGCTCTGAAAAAAGGTCCTAAAACAGCATCTGGTGTGACTAAAAAGGCCAAATTGAGAGTGGCCATCCCTTCCAGCCCACAATTTTCACTGGTTCCAGGATTGCCTCTTTGTCTCAGTCTGCCAAACAAGTGTCTCTTCGAATTGGAGAAGACCATGCTGTGTCTTTAGTCTCCAAGCTGAGCATTACATTGTTACACTATAGATATGAAAAGTATTACTATATTAGCAGTTTTATTTTCAGTTCCTTTCCTAAAGATTTTACATGAACTGTTACCGTTTAACAAATATCTACATTGTGGTCTATTTGTTTGTTTGTTTGTTCTCCGCCATGACTCCATGAGTTGTTTACCTATCCACCATCCTTGGTCAATTCATAGACCAACATATTGGATGATTCTTCATATGAGGAGGAGAAAGATCAGAATGAGGAGCTTATTGGGCCCAATCAGGAGATAAAGCTTAGCACTGAACTCAAGAGAACTGACTCCTCTAACTCTGACTATCTAGTTTTAGATAATCATCCTGATGAAACGGAATGCCTTCCAAGATAATTAAAGCAGAAGTGACATCAAGATTTATTTATTTATTTATTTATTTTATTGAATTTTTATACCGCCCCCTCTCCCGAGGGACTCCGGGCAGTGTACAGCAATTAAAACCCACATGACATAACAAAAACTAAAAACCAATTAAAAGAATTAAATAGCTGCAAGTTGAATTAAAATTAAGTTAAAAGTTAAAAATTTAAAAAGTTTAAAAACTAACATGTTAAAATAACCCTAGGCATCAGGCCAGGCCGGCTAGCTGTAAAAAGTGAGTCTTCACTGCACGTCGGAAAGCTCGGAGGTCAGTAATGGTCCGAATCTCAGGGGGGGAGCTGGATGATGGACATTAAATGGACAAAGTATCACCATAATTTAGTGAAGGGTAGTATTGGAGGAGCCAAGCTGATCTAATGGTTGAAATACTAGACTGGAAGTGAGGAGATTTGAGTTCTAACCCTATTTTAGGCATGAAAGCCTAATAAATTAATTTAGGCCAAACAATTTTTCTCAAGATTGAGTTGAAGCCATCAGGAAAAAAAACATTGGAATAATTGTCTACTTATTTTTGTAAATCCAAACCTATATGTTATTAAAATTGTAACTGAAGGGATGCATAAAATCAAAGGCAGATAATGGCCAAATTATATGTAAAGCATGCTTTGTTTCTCAGATTTTGGAAGTTAATAAGTTTTGTCTTGCTACAATGTCTGGAGAATCTCTAGCCATGTAATATATGCTTAAGAATAGCTCTTTGCTTAAATGTAAAAAAAAAAATCCTTATGGCATTTGATCAATTAATGTATTATGAATGTAAAATTATGGATTCAATTTGCCTGCAAGTGTATCTTTAAGGTGGAACATAACACTATTTTTTTGCTATAGAGGCCAATCAAAGTATTAAGATTTTTTTTACAAACCAAATAGTTTTTAATTGATCATTTTCAGACATATAAAATAATGTAAAATAAAAATAAACAATTTACCTTACACAAACAATATAAATATAAAAAGAACAAACAAAAATGTAATTATAACTATATTACATTCCAAGTTTACCTGTTATCGTAAACCTTCAAAAAGAAAATTAAGCTTTTAATGTTCAAAAATTTTTCCCAAAAGGAGAAATTATGTGACATTTTCTGATTAACCAAATGTATAATTTTCTCAAAAATAGCTGAAGCACAAATCTCTGAAATCCAGAGATTATGCCTGGATTATTCCTTTTGCAATTATTAAAGGCCACATTTGTTCAGAATATGTTATATTCCAAGTAATGGGTATCTAGTTCAGTACAATATACAGTACATATCTTTAAAAACAGTTTTCTCAATCACAGACATTTTTATTAAATTGTACATTGGGTGATTGAATTATATCTTTTTAATTCTTTGGAATACGAGCATTCTTTTAGACAGACTATTTGGCATTGGTTGTTCATTCAAGATTTCTTTTTAATATTTCCTTTTGCTGGTTCAAATTATAATAAAAGTGCATTCTTTCATTGGATTGGATGGATCTCTAAAGTAATGCATATTTCTAAAGTAATGAGATTTTGACTAAAAAATAATTTGTTGGCAAATCATGGCAAATGGTATTATGGCTGCCATAAAGGCCTTTCAAAGGCAGAAAGAAAAAAGGGGACTGGAAGATGTCATTTATATCTAATGGCTAGACAGAATCTTTCTCCATCTTGAAAATAAAATGCTTATTGCTGGACCAAATAATATTTCAGAAGCACAAGGAGGAGAAACTGTGTATGTGGAAGATTCTGAAATATGTATCATGTAATAGAGGTTATTGTTCCATTGCTAAGTCATTTCCAATTCTTTGTGACCCCATAGCACACCAGGCTCCCCTGTCCTTCACTGTTTCCCAAAGTCTGCCAAAATTAATGCCCAAGACATCAATGACACTATCTAACTATTTCATCTACTCTTCTCCTTTTGCCTTCAATGTTTTCCAACATCAGGGTCTTTTCCAATGAGTCATCTCTGATTTGGTGGCCAAAGTATTTCAGCTTCAGTTTCAATATCTGTCTTTCCAAAGAACATCAGGGTTGATTTCCTTTAGGATTGACTGATTTATTTATTTATTTATTTTATTTATTTAAATTTATATACCGCCCCCTCTCCCGAAGGACTCGGGGCGGTGCACAGCAAGTAAAACATATACACAAAATTTAAAAACCTATTAAAATAGTTAAATCAGCTGATTAATTTAAAATTACAATTTAAATTTTAACAAGCCATGCCAGGGAGATGGTATTACAGTTATGCATGCCTTGATGTTAACTTTTCCATCCATTTCCAATAAGCATCTTTCATTAGTGACAGCTTTTTTACAAACAGTTTATTCAGCCATGTTGGCTCCTTCAGATATTGGTTTGTTTTCTTTCTCATTGGTATTACATGAGATTATCCTTAATTTTCTTTTAAATAAATTTCTGCTGGTTGCAACACCTTTACCTTTATGATTCTATTCTCATGCAACTTCCTTATTATTTTTCTTAGTTTATTCAAATTGGCCTTTTGAAAATCCACATTCTGTTTATTTTTAATCAAGTTTTTTTTTATTAAAATTCAAAATCTATACCCAAAGTTCTCACAGTTTTCTGCCTTTCTTTCATAGTAATATTGAGGTGAGAGCTTGAGTGTGGAATAGATGTTGCTAATCTGCCTTTTAAATTGTGATGAAATCTTTACCATTGTTTTGTTCCTTTAATTCTATATTCAGACATTTACGTGGAAGTATCCTAAGCAAATTACATATGGCTTATTGTTTGCCTTATCTAGAAAGATTACTGAAATTGATCCTTTTCATTCTATTTAACTGTTATTCTGCAGGGTAGTTTGAATACAGTTTACTGCTAGTGGAAAGAAGAACATTTTTCAACCATGTCTAAGATTGATAAAATGAGCATTCTTGGAGTGAGGAGCTTTGGTGTGGAGGATAAAGATAAACAAGTTATCACTTTCTTTAATCCTCTAACTATTTTGGTGGGTCCAAATGGTGCTGGGAAAACGGTAAGATTCAAGTGGCTTTAAATTTTTAAATAAACTATACTCTCTTACCATCCACTCAAATGTTCAGAAGTGGCTTAATTCTGAAAATAAATATATTTTAAAATCTTATTACAAATATCCCAATAGAATAAAAGATAAATAACAAAATTTGTGGATTATTTCTTGTGAGGAAGTATTGTACTCTATTTTTCATATACCTTAAAGATTAGCTCCTTACAAATAAATAAATATAACTCTTTTTAACAATGACATTGAAAGAACAAATTGTATAGGATATATATTTTCTTTAAAGAGATAGAGCACCCAAACTTCTATGTGCTAATTTGCAAATTGTTTAATCTTTACAAGAAGTACCAAAATCCTATCCTTTCTTTTCTTCCCCATCCCACTGGTTAATCCTTTTTTTAAAATCCAACTTTACTATCCTGTCTTGTCCCTTGAGCATCTGTCTTTGTCTCCCTTCATTCTCTTTAAATTTGTGGGTGCTTTCTTTTTAAAGTTACACCAATTAACTTTTTACTTACATTTTACTGGTGCAACTGATAAATTCACCATACACATAGCATATGTGAGCAGGTTAATTACAACACTGAATAAGTTTTTTAAAACATAACTGCACAGCACACATGCATTTTTAAGTAATTAGCACATTCATTCAAATTCATCTACTTGCACCACCTTTAGCAGAAATTTTGAATGGGTCTATGGATTTCTAACAGTACCATGGTATTTGTCTGTGTTTCTTATTTATATCTTTTTGTACATGCATAGCGTGATTTACATTAAAGAACCTGACAAAAATAGTGAGACACTTCTTTCAGTCAGGAGGATGCTTTCAAAGAACTAAATTTAATCATTTTGTTATCGCTGTCATTTGTTTAACAATATACATGAGAAGTCAGCTTGTGTTAGATGCATAGGATCTTGCAATTCTGTACAAATCAATGTCAGTGGGAATTCTTGCTAATAGAAGTGATCAGCAAAGCTCCATATTTGTAGTTCTTCTGATAGCATCAGCATCTTTACAGGAGTAAATCATTTATATGATTTCTTAGACATATGGGGATGTTGGAGAAAATAATACGTGAGTGGGTCTACTTTTTTAATCTGCTCATCTAGACATAGTCATTTAGTGGCTATTAAATATATTTCTGGTGCTTGTTTCCATTTCATTAGACTATCATAGAATGCCTCAAATATATTTGTACTGGGGACTTCCCACCCGGCAGCAAAGGAAATTCATTTGTCCATGATCCAAAAGTAAGTACTGAAGTTGCTAGTTTGTTTGGCTAGTAAATTGCAGTTTGTAGATTAATTTGATGAGGAATTTACAGTTCCCTATTTCAAGAAAAATGACAATTACTGTTTTCTATGTTGTGCCTTGAGATGCAGTGTCTCTAAAGAACATGCTGAAACATAAATGTAAGCAGTGGATTAAAATATATGATGAGAAAATAACTGCATTATAAATCCATTGGAAAAATATAAAAATATTAGTATAGACACAGAAATATGAAGTCATAGCTGCCAGTTCTTTAATTGGTATTCGGTATAGTATAGGTGCAGATCCAAGCAATGTGTCCTTTTGTAATTGATTGATGGAAAATTTGTTAATGCACCTAGTTTTACCTTTATGATTCTGTTCTCATGACAACTTCCTTACTATTTTTCTTTACTTACTGGCCTTCCTTGGGATATTTTTTCCTACAAGTTTGCATGCAACTGATATTAATGATTTTCTTTTCATGAAATAGAAATATCTGCTTCGGTTTCTTGTCCTTATATTTCCCCTTATATTTCCCAAATCTGTTCGAAAAGAGCCCTTCAATTCTGGAGGAAATTCAGTCCATCATCAGTGTCCATGATCCAAGAAATAACTTTTAAATCTCTGCCTCCACTTTTATTATAAGTAAATATGACTAAAGAGGTGATTTAGGGGAAGAAACTGTTGATCTTCCTGGACCTGTAAATAAAAATAAATTTATTTTCCATTGGGGAAGGTTGCCAATGAAACAGATGTCAGAGCTCAAATTAGACTTCAATTTCGTGATGTTAATGGAGAACTTGTTGCTGTCCAGCGGTCCATGATATGTTCTCAGAAAGGAAAGAAGACAGAATTTAAAACTCTTGAAGGAGTAATTACAAGAATAAAGTGAGTGAACAATCATATTTTTATTGAATATGATTTTGGGATCATATCAGTGCAATATGTCTAAAAGCAAACTAAATTTACCTTCTATTTTTATATACCACCAAAAGAAGTGTAAGCTTGTACCAAGTTGTGATTGAAATCCTTTCTAAATATGTTTATTTTATTTGTACTTCAGTTATTGCTTCCTCTTCTTTTCTGTTACATTAATTGAATTGCACAAATAATATAACTAATAGTGCATATTTTTCTTCTGTGATACTGAAAAGAGCTGCAGTGTCTTTATTTGATATATTGTAAACAGTAAATGTAAGAATAACATAATAAGTCAAATAGTCATGAAATATATGGAAAAACACAAAAGATCATGAGTTCTAGTCCTGCCTTAGGCATGAAGCCAGTGGGGTGAATCTGGACCAGTTGTTCTCTCTTAGCTCTAGGAAAAAGGCAATGCTAAGCCATTTGCCAAACATTTTGCCAAGAAAATTGCAAGGATTTTTCCAGGCAGTTGCAGCAGTCAACACTGATTTGACGTTACAGAAAAAGACAAGTAAATTGTTTATGTTTATCATTCACTTGCTGTGTTTTTGTGCCTATGTTCATGCAGGCATGGGGAGAAAGTGAGTCTGAGCTCCAAGTGTGCAGAAATTGACCGAGAGATGATTGCTGCCCTTGGAGTTTCTAAGTCTGTAATTAATAATGTCATTTTCTGCCATCAAGAAGATTCCAACTGGCCTCTAAGTGAAGGAAAGGCTCTGAAACAGAAATTTGATGAGATCTTTTCAGCAACAAGGTAATATTTATTTGTGATTTCTTGAATGAGTAAAGGATTAAAATGAATCAAATCACCTTTAATATTGATTAATAAAAGGTTGTCTACAGGTTACAGGTAGTTTAAAAATCACATACATTTTTCTTTCCAAAAGGTATATTAAGGCTTTGGAAACACTTCGCCAGGTGCGTCTAAAACAAGGGCAGCGAGTTAAAGAATGTCAGGTGGAGCTGAAGTACTTGAAGCAGAATAAAGAAAAAGCACAAGAGATCCAGAAGCAGCTAACTAGCAGGGAAACTCAGTTAGCTGCCTCCAAAGAAAACGTCAGACATATTGAAAACCAACTAGAGCCTCTAAAGGTGATTTATTATCTGTAATATGTTGATTAAATGGCTGTGCCCTTGGAGCTGGCAACTTGAATCTATTTATTACAGCTTGGTTGCTGGCTCCAAGTTGTCACCCTAGTTTAAAGGTGTGCTTAATTAATGAACCATGAAAAAGCATGAAGAGAGCATTCAGTTGAATATTTAAAAAAAAAACCAAAATTGGATATTTGAAAGTTGGGTCTTAATGTCCAGATAGATGGCAGCCTGAACTTCATGCCCATTGCCCACCTTAAAATGTGATGGTTGAAGATGGGAAAGAGCTTTGCTTGCATCCTTCCTTAAGAGTCCAAATGGCTAATTCCTTTAAGATGTTTATTTACAAGGTTGCTTTATCATCCCTCCTAATTGTTATGCAGCTTCCTTACATTAAATATTTATTCCTTCTCAGAACTCTTTGATGGAAATAGAACAGAATCTTGTAAAAGTAATGAGACTTGATAATGAAAGCAAAGCTCTGGAAAGTCGGAGAAATCAGATGGGAAAGGATAATCAGGACCTGCAACAAAAAATGGAGAAGGTTTGCTTATGCTGTTTATGTTTGCATGAAGTAGAATATATAAACTGCATTTATAAAGAAGAATATTTGTAGCTCAGGGTTGAAATGAGGGGATCTCTCTTGGTGCTGTATGAGCTGGTTGTTTTCTTGCAGACATCTCATTACGCAAACTAGGTAACATCAGGGCTACTGCATGTAAATGTTATGCTGACCCAATGGTAAAGGTTAGGTTTTTGTGTTCATAATCAGTCATCCCTCTTGCAGTTATTACTATTGCAATGTTGTTGGTGAGCAAATCCACAAGTAGACGGCACAGCAACATTAAGAATTGAGATGAGAGCAAGATTAAGAAAAAGGTTAACATTTTCCCAGTCCACTACAGTATTTCTCAATCCTCATGGCAATAATGCCGACTGGTGGATTAGGTTTTTAGTTTAGTAAAGGCAGTCATAATCATCTAGCTTTTAATATCACATATTCCTTGGCCTTTGCAAGACTCCCACTCTTAAAAAAAAGATATTTTTAAAAGTTTTTTTTCTCCTACATTGCAATGTTAGGTTTTTCAAGGAAGTGATGAGCAACTTAGAAGAATGTACCAAAACCATCAAAAAACTGTGAGAGAAAAGGAGAAGCGGTTAACAGAGTGTCAGCAAGAACTGGAGACAGTAAACAAAGAATTCCTAAGATTTAATACAGAAAAATCAGAATTATTAGTTGAACAAGGTATATTTTTATTAACATTTTAATGCATGTTAATAATAAAAATTGTATTTTTTTCTTTTCTTTTATATATAATTTCTATTAAGGTTTTTGCAGGAGCTGCATTCGTTACTGATTTGCTTCTGGCTGCTATTCAAAGTGCTGCTTATCATCTTTAAAGCCCGACATGGCTTGGTACCACGTTATTTGGAGGACTGTCTCTCCCAGTTAAATCTACTTGACCCATCAGAGCATGTGGTGGGTCCCATCTATTAGGGAAATCAGGTGGGACCAAGATAAAGGGTCTGAAAAAGAAAAGGTGGTAGATCCTTCTCTTTGGAATGAGTATAATCCCACCAGAGATAAAATTGCCCCTCCAACGTTACTTTTCCAGAAGACCTTTAAGATGGAGGCTGATACAGAGAAAATCAAATGATACTTGTTGGAGTGGGTGAGAGGTGGGATTATATCAGTTTTATGCTTTGGATATTTTATAACCCGCACAAAGTCACCATTGTGTTAGTTAGGTGACTGTAAAAAATTGTTTAATAAATAAATAAAATTTGACTATAGTAGTAAAATCTAATACAAACTAAGCTGAAAAAGAATAGAAGGAAGGAGTAAAAAATGCAAGAAAAAAGAGAAGAAAGAAAAAGTATAATAATTAAAAAGTAATATATAAAGAAATAACTTCCAACCTTGATCACAACAAGCATAAATTTAGTGATGCTTCACCTCCTCTAAGGTTGGAAACATTTAGAATAGA
>JANHFJ010008963.1:6876-20261 GCA_032468195.1 Cerberus rynchops
ATGTGATTGTCTGGATTTTTTTTTCTCATTTTGTCTCTCATAGTTGAGGTCTACCTATGATGCCAATTACAGGCCTTTCTCATTTTTTTAAGTGGGAGAAATTGCACAATTGGTGGCTGACTAAATACTTTTTTGCCCCACTGTAATTCAGACGTAATTGTGCTCAAAGAAAAACCTATTAGAGTACACTGTGTAAGAGAAAAGAATACACCTTTTTGACTGATAAACAGAACATGATACTAAAATAAATTGGATGTGAAATATTCATGATGATTTTAGCTGAAAGGATAAAAAATATTTTGCAAGACAACATGAAGATTAAATATGGTTTCGATGCAAATGAATAAAAGGATTAGGATTGCCTGATTTCAAATCAGATGATTTGATTTCACAGCCTGCTGTTTGGTTTGGATGAAAGAGTGGGTACTGTTGATAAATAAAATCATGTTAGAATTAGAAGAAACAACTTGAGGTTTGATTGGCATTGGTTTTTTAATGATATGATTTAGGTTAATGTAATGATGAATAAGATTAATGTAAATTTATGATTAAGGTTAATGTCAATTTAAAAATAATTTTGAATGCCATACTAAGATTATGACATAGGTATACATAAAAGATTATGCCATACTAAGATTATGCAGGCTGGACCTAAAAATGCCTTTAATGGTTTCAGGACAAGAAAAATATATAGAAAAGAAACAGAGAGTTAAGAAACATGTCAAGATGTGTGTAAAGAGGTTTTATATCAATAAAGTAATTAGACCCAAAAAAATACAACATAACTTGAAATTCTATTGTATATGAAGGATGTACATGTGATTGCTAGAATGCACAAACAATCTGTGAAAAAAATTAATAAAATTATATACATATTACTCATTTATCTAGCCATGGAAATGTGTCAGCTCATAGCTGAACCTCACCTGAACAATCCTTTAGCTATATCAAATATGTCATAAGAACAAGATTTTCAGAAGTTTCTCTTGAATTTATTGTGACAGCAATTTAGGTCAGATGGTCACAAAAGCTCCACATGCCTTTTCCCATTCACTGGAATATTTTCCTATGTTTTACTAGTGTTACCAGAAACCTTGCGCATGCACGCGTGCGCACACACACACACACCTTCTAAAATAAATCATGATTCTCTCTTGCTCAGGATGTGGGACAGTGTCAATGAGATGTCACATATAGTAAAGTTAAGTCTCTCTCTCAACCTTCCATTCCCCAATATGTTGTGACTGGAACAAGCAATTCCCTCAACACTGTCTAACTATTTATTAAGTCTGCATTTCTATTATTCTCAATGTTCCATCACCCACCCACCCACAAGCTATGACTATAACTTGTTGCTTGTATCCTTATGATTTATATTGATTATTGTCTCCTAGCATGATTTGACTGCTTATTTGTACCCCATGACTATCATTAAGTGTTGTATCTTATGATTCTTGATTAATGTATTATTTCCTTTGTTATACAATGAGTGCATATGCACCAAAGACAAATTCTTTGTATGTCCAATCACACTTGGCAAATAAAGAATTCTGTTCTGTTCTGTTCTGTTTTGTTCTGTTCCAAGCAATATTTTGACTTGAAAATAAATCTGTCCATCACTGAATCTATCTCCCTTTCCTACAAAGGTGTTTTTCTGCTATTTGCAACAATGACATTTTTTTATCAATCCGAAAAAGTAAAAGAAAAGTGTTGGGCTTTATGGAATAACCAAAGCAGAGCAAGTTTATATCTGTCTGCTCTGTAAACATGAACATCTCTTCTGAATTACTCCGCAATATCTAACTATGAGCTATTTGGTTAGAATCAGTGAATTGTCTTGGTCTCTAGACCAGTGTTTTTCAAACTTGGAAACTTTGAGATGTATAAACTTCCACATGCTGATAGGGGAATTCTGAAAGCTGAAATCCACACAATTTAAAGTTACAAAGTTTGAAAAATACTGCTTGAGACCAACACAACCCTATTTCAAAAAAAAAAAAAAAAATTCCCTTGTGGTCATAATTACAAATATTAGGCTATATATTGAAAAAAAAAACCCAAAGCAAAATAAAAACTTTGAAACCCTTCTAAAACTATGCCTAATCCAGGAAGCAGTAACATGATTATCAGAAGTGTTACTGATCGATAGGAAACTCCTATTCCATTAAAAATATTAATCATGTTCCTACCAGATTTCTCCTCGTAGAATAGCTGCATTGGGAATTAGAGATACAAATATAATAAGCAAATCTTTCACTGCTTTTTTAGAGAAAGAATGAATATCCAGACAACCTTTATAAATTAGTTTTTCTACCTGCTAGTCAGAGGAAGGGATTACAATTTTTAGCTCGCTTCTAATCCATCTTTCAAAGAATTGTATAAAATGAACTGATATTATCAGTTATTCTTTTTTTATCCCTCAATAATATACCCGATTTCTAAAAGAAGAGGTCATAATATTTAACTTATATCCAAAAATACTCTTTAATTCCATAGAACCAACCAGATACATGAAGATACATGCATTTTATGAGAAGGTGATAATGAAAAGATATGCATAAAACATTAACTGAACATGGCCCATGTATCGCTGGTGCTCTTCTCATCATTACCTTGAATAATGCATTATCATTTGCTAGTGAAGTTCACAGGATCATGCTTTTACCAGAATGGCAAAAGCAGCGCTGCAGTGATTTGCTTCAAGATCAGTTTGTTTAGGAAATTTCTGTGATGTCACATGACATGTAGAAAAGGGGTGCAGTTTGTCACCATGAGAACAGCTATCTGCAGTCACTGCTGTCATCTGCAAACTATGCTTCCTCACTTTTTTTTCAATTTCAAACAATTTGAGAAATTAAAATTATACCAGATAAACAGACCAGACTACAGAAATCTAACTTTCTCTTTGATGAAAATGAGTAATTCCAGCAGATCATTTTCTGACCTCCAGGAGTTAATCGGAAGCAGTATCAAAAGGAAAAATGTCCCACAATGTAATTTCTGTCCATCATTCATCTATCCTAGTTTTACCCACACTAGCTGGGAATTTTGGGAATTGTAGTCCTCACATACCTGAAAAGGAACTTTTTGCTATTCTAGTTATACAAGATAATGACTTGATTAACATTCAGTATTTAAAATATACCCTTAAGTATGTTTTAATTTAATAATTTGCAATGCATTGGTAACTGCAATTAAAAATAAATATGATTTATTGGAATGAAAAGTAGCAAAGTTTGGTTTATACAGAAAAACTAAATAGTAATGAAAGTTATATATTCAGAAAAAAAGGGAAGTGGGTAGTGTCCAGACACTGTTGATCAACAGTGGCTGCATAAGTAAATGTTTATTTCTTATTTTGACTAATGATTGCTTTCAGACAGATGGTTTCTAGAACTGATAGTAAGAATTCTTCAGCTGTTTCTTCTTAGGAGAATAATGCAAGTACAGTGTTCGTAGAATATATAGGAGGATTGTATTAGGAGTCTCTTGAAAATTGTATCAAATAGTATATAAATGGCATGATATACATTTTAGAAGCATTTTAAATCTCCTCAACAAATTCATAGATACAGCAACTAGAACACCACCACCACAACCACCACCCCCCGTTTTATATATATGCTTGATCCTGTTACACTGAAATAACAAAATCTCTGGGACATGTCTAGGTGCAGAACTGCAACAGAATATTCTATTGCAGTTCATTTGTATTTTAGTAAAATTCAGAATTGTATATGATTGCCATACTGCTAAATTAAACAGAAGTATTACTTGATTTTGACATACAGGAATTATTCCCTAGACGGGTATAATCTAAAATTGAAACTTGATTTCTGAAATAGAATAGGAAAAAAAGTATAATAAAAGTAAGTGCTTATACTGGAAAAGCACATTAAACTTTTCTTGATGCAATTTACACATAAGGATGAGAATGACTTTTACACATCACTACTTCAAGTCTGAATAGCAAATTTGACTTCTGCTTCCAGCTTAGATAAGAGCACTGTTATTTTAAAATATGACCATGCTCTAAATTAAGGTTATCTTGCATAATAGTGTTATTTCAATTTTCAGGGCAGCACTCTAGTCAATCATATAGCAGCGATGCATTTAGAAACAGTATTAAAAAAGAAGCAAGTTTTAAAACAGTAATTATTCCAAAGCCAGCATATTTGATTTTTTTGAAACTGGCACATTAAAGAAGAGGATAACATAATTTTGTCATTATAAAACTGCTCACTTTGACTATTTCTAAGTATAGGGGGATCTCATTTAACAATCTTAACAGGGACTGGGATTTTCACTGCTGAGTGAAATGGTCAGTACGTGACCATGATTATGCTTTCCACGTGGAAACACACAAGACTATCTAGTTTCACACTTTGGAGTTAAGTTTTCCTCCTAATCCTTCCTTGCTTTTTGGAATGCTGAATTGCCTGCTTGCCTGCTTACTCTCTTGTATACATCAAAGGCAATGTTATTGTATCACAGCCTGGGGCATGGGAATTATGGGCATGCTATGCAAACACATACTCTCTTGAAATCCTTTCCTCTCCAATCTCTCTACTGTGCAAGAGGGAGAAAGAAAGAAAGAAAAAAAGCAAGGAAGCAATTTCAATTGCCAAGTGACATGGTTGTTAAGTGAGACAACACATGACCACATCACTCAGCAACTGCAGCCCCACTGTCCCAGTTGTGCTTGTTAATTGAGGCCTGTGGGTCCTTAAGCAAGTACGTATCTCAAACCAAGTCATTCTGGGTTTGGACTTTGCCAGCCCCGAGTCTTAGTAAGGAAACAAACATACTGCCTCCAACACTACAGCTTCTTTGGTGGGCAAGAAGCAGCCCCAGAATGTCATAGCACTGGGGCTGCTTGCCATGCCCTGGGAAACCTCAGCCACCCCAGCAAAAGCCAGAATTAATTCACCTTTAGCCAGCACCAGCATTTGTTCACTCTCCGTCTGCCTGTCTTTCTGCCTGTCCCCTCCCTAAGCTTTCTCCTTTTTCACCCACCCACCAAAGCTGAAGCAGAAGCACCTGGCTCCCTTTGCCATCTTCTTTTTCAGATCTAGCTTGTCCAGTGAAGATCCCAGAGCCTGTGCTAGGATAAAGCTGTGCTGTCCTCATACAGGTGTGCTATCTTCTGAATGCCTTCAAAAAGACACCGTAGCTTTACAAAAGCTCTACAAACATTTGAATGTACCATGCATCTTGACTACTGCAATGTGTTTATGTGGGCAACTCCTCTGAAGATGACTCAGAAGACACAACTGGGCTGGAAAACACCTGTTTTGAAGGCAAAGCATTAGCCACTAGTAAGCCGCCAAGTCCAATTCAAAATATTCATTATCTAAAAGCTACCAACAATCTTATTGTCATGACCTTTTACTGGGTGAAACAGTGTCTCATAGAGCAACGTTTTTTGAACCAGGGTACCTCACGTGGCCTAACTTACAGAATGTGTCCAAAATTCAGGACCCTGACTCCCAAAAGAATGAATTCTTCAGTCCTACTAGCTGTTGCTCCATTGTTGGGCTGTTGCTGTGCCATGTGATCTTCGTTTTTAATGTTCTGTGAAAGTTTCCCAGCCAGTTTTGATCCCTCTTTCATTTAGCAGCATCCAAGCACTTACCTGCCAGAAGGAGAGGGGAGGGGAGATTTCTGATCTTCTCTACCAGATTCCCACAAGCAAACTTAATAAGGAAGCTGGCAGGAAGTTGAAAATTGTTTTTTTCAGTATTATTCTGTTTAGGTAAAGAAATACTTCTGAAACAATGACCAAATGGGATGCAGGATGTCTGGTTATTTATAAAGCTCTGTATAGCACAGTGGCCAGGTCATATTAGGGACTGTTTTACCAAATTCAAATTCATCTTACAAGAATGGTGAAATCCCAACCTGCAATAGGGGGAAAGGAAAATGTGTCAGTAGGCAAGTTTTGCTGTGACTCCCACAATGCTGGGAATCATGGCTCCCACAGATAAGGCTGGTGTTTTTGCCCTTGATATTCCAGAAGACCATAAACACTTATTTTTAGATAGACATTTTCTTTTACAGATGCTGGCAGGGAAGACATTTTCTAGTTACATTGTGCAGATGTGAAAGTACTTTTACTATGGTTGCTTATTTTATGTTTATTGCTAACCATCAGATTTGGTTGACTGATTGGGGCAGTACAAAAATAGTGTACTATGTACTCCCTGTTCTAAGGTGTTCTAACTGGTACCTTCCACGTGAAATGGTAAACAGCAATGGCTCAGCAGCCAAGGAGAAGTATGTAACAGATTCCTAGAGGTCAGACGTGACAGATGTGTGGAAGAGAACGCTGCAGTCTGTGGAAAAATTATACTGAAGTGATACAGATAAGCCTTCTGCTGTTCAAGGTGATACAACAGGAGGATGTGCTGCAACCAATTAGAAGTCACAATTTATTGGTGTCACATTCCCTCCTTGGGCCCTTGAAACAAAGTCAGATTGCTGGAGCCTGTGGGCAGCTCTCCCATTGCTGTTCCAGAAATAAAATAGAAACAGAAATATCTTGCATTACCTGCAATCCGCATTTCAGCATCCATACAGGTGTCAGCTATCCCACACCATATACATGATTTTTGCTATGTTCAAAGCACTAGATGAAAGATGACCTTCTACAATATATTGCTTTCTTTCAAGCATAAAGAAACAAAATGAAACACACTTGCTATTTAAAAGCCGTGTTGGCAATAAGAGCCGTGGTGGCACAGGGGTTAGCAAGTACTATTGCAGGCTAATTCTGCCGACTACCAGCAGTTCGATTCTCACTGGCTCCACATTGACTCAGCCTTCCCTCCTTCCGAGGTCGGTAAAATGAGGACCCAGATTGTTGTGGGCAATATGTTAACACTGTAAACTGCTTAGAGAGGGCTGTAAAGCACTGTGAAGTGGTATATAAGTCTAAGTGCTATTGCTAGTGCTATTTCTGTTCCACAAACTACCGTTTACTAACTAGGGCACTTTGTAGAAATTTGATTATTGTCTCATTAAATAATTTGAAATTTGCTACCAAACATGAGAATATAAAGAAAGGAGACTTTATGTAATAAATTGGACACTTCTTCCAATAAAAAAAAAACTTCATATGGGCTGTGTTCTATTATAGATCTAAAGCAGCCTATTTGTCTTTATAGTTAGTTGATAATACTGTTTATATTTGACTTGAAACACTCCAAATACTTTCCCTTTTAGAACCTCCCCCATTTATCTAGTTTAGTTCTTGGTATTCTTATTGGTATTTATCTGCTTATATTTCAACCTATTTAAATTTATGGCTATCTGAAGCAGGACTTGATTTGGACAGTACTAGGTATATTTGAATAAATAATTAGATAAACAAACAAATAATTTATATGACCTCTCAGCTTGCAACTTGGGAGTATATTGTAAGCAACAGAACTGCTAATAAGCAAATTGCTAAAAGCTAATATGAATAGGGAGATTGTGAATTTAATGTTTTCAGGTTAAGGAACAGGCAAATAACCTATTAAACAAAGATATAAATACAGTTTACAGAAGAAATATTTCTCTCCAAGATTCCTTTGCAGCTTCATTAATATCCAATATGTTCTAGATGCAGCAAATTGGCAAACAAAAGA
Source organism: Cerberus rynchops (assembly GCA_032468195.1). NCBI lineage: Eukaryota > Metazoa > Chordata > Lepidosauria > Squamata > Homalopsidae > Cerberus > Cerberus rynchops. Next base: position 14,508 of record JANHFJ010008963.1, read on the forward strand.
AAACAAAAACAAAACCACTTGGGATATTTTCACACAACCACCACACACACTCCAATCCCTTGAAGGAACATGCAGTTGATCCACACTTAACATCTGGCAATCAAGACGCTAAGAAGAAAAAAACCCGTAATTTAATCCTGCCCCATCCTAAACTACTCCCAAGCCTCACAAGGTCTACTTCCTTACAGTTTCATGCAAAAGAGAACTCTTTTTTAAAAAATCCCATTTCTTTATGATAAAAAAATTCTGAGTAGTTCTTTTGAGACTTGTTGCAAAGACATCAGTTCACTTTTTTTTTGGTGCAAAATCTAAGAAACACAAACATAATAAGGTAGGGGTTCCTGAAAAGTATTTAATGCAATCTCCATTGAGAAATAATATTTCAAAGGAAAACCAAGGCATACAAAAAAAACAGAATTTCCTTCCTTCCTTCCTTCCTTCCTTCCTTCCTTCCTTCCTTCCTTCCTTCCTTCCTTCCTTCCTTAATTAGTTTAGCTCTACAAAACAGCTAACATTTTGGGGTTGTTAAGGTACATCACTGCTTTCCCAGTAAATGTAAAGTCTTCAGTCAGAAATATCCTTTGTCCTCCAAAATTGATTATTGGCAGTTCTTGAACTTCTTAATGTAGTTTTAAATGTCCATGAAAATCACTAATGATGATACTGTTCTGAAATAGATTCTGAAAATAATATTTAAAAAAAAGAGAAGGGCAGAGATTTGAAATTAAACCTAAATAGGATGCACATTGGGGTGATAATTATATTTACATTGGGTTGGAGGTGCTGACAAGATCATAAAAATGGAATAATAGGAAACTCCAAACTCTAAAGAAGAGGTGGAAACCTATTATGAAGATGATTGACTAGTTGTAAGACCAGAATAAATGATGGCATCACTGAGGGAACTACTCAGGGAAAGATTGTAATTAACTTAGAATGAGTCTTCCCCAAAAAATGAAAAAAAAATCATAGTAAGATTCTTTAGACTGATATTTTGATACCGACACAACAAATTGACTGACTGCATTCTGGAATAAGAAGAGGATTATTGCCAAAAGTGATAACCAATTAGCTTCTAAAATGCAGAAAGCTCACTGTTTTTAACACAATTCAATTACGCTTAAAAGGAAAAAGCTTTGTGGCAAATTGTGAAAAAAACCCATTAAGGCACTGATCATGGAAACTGGCCATAAGGCACCTGAATAGATGAAGTCTCTAGCTGACATCTTCTGCCCAAATGTTAATGAACAAAAGACTGACCTTCCAGCCACAAAACAAAAACAGTCTGCAGATGGGAAGATGAGACCCAGGAAATGGGAACACGCTAAACACAAATAGAAATTACATACCAATTTACTTCTATACAAATGTATACTGAGAACTTAACATTTCAATATGATGTACATATAGTACAGAAGCCAAAGAAGTAAAAGCAAAACTAAAGGCAACCAAGTTTAAGTGGGGAAAATGTAGATAATAGAACATTTATGCACCCAGTAACTTGAATATAAAATGAATCTGAGCAAATAAAGTATTAAACAAAAGCCAATAATACATTAATAAGACAGACAAGAAAATTGTTCAAAGATCAAAACTGAAATCTTTCTTAAATGATCAAGAAACAGATCAAAGATAATATTTCAGATATGACTAGAAAAGATTAAAACCAAAGATTTGGAAGATTTATAAGTATCAAAAATAATTTTGACATTAAGATTTTTTTAAAATAATATATTTGAAGTGAAATGAACACAAACACATCACACACAAAGAAAAAGGAAAAGAAAATCACAATAAATAAAAAAGAAGAAAAATCTGTAATTACAAATATATTCCACTTAATTTTATAAGTCTTTGAAAAGGGAAAGTAACTTTTCAATGTTTGCCAAGCCTATACAAGTGTTTGCATTAAGATAATCAACTATATGACTGAATTTCAGATAAGAAATTATAACAATCTTTTTAAAAAGAGGAGGATACAATATTTTATTTATTTCAATATTGAATCAGATAGGGATCTTCAACAGTTCATAACAACCAACAACAATTAAAATAACTGTGGTAAAGTATCTACATGAAACCTTAGTGGATAAAAAAAATCATGACATACTACGCCGTTTTTTTTAAAATCAAGTGTGATCATATGATTTGACAAGGTTTTTACTTTTACAGAGTCATTGGTAGGCTTATTATTACCATATTGCTGATAGCAGTGGTGGAATTCAAACTCTTTTAATACCAGTTCTGTGGGCATGGCTTGGTGGGTGTGGCTTGGTGGGTCATGTGACTGGGTGGGCAGTTTCTGTAAGCAGGGCAATGAAGATTAGGCTAGAAACACCACCAGAATGTTTCTTTCCTGCCTTTCTTATAGGATTAACCCTGTAAAGTAAAACAAAAAACAAAAACAAAAGGAGATTCCTTCTAACAATCTGTTCTCCGAACTGTTTAGAAAATTTATTACTGGTTCTATCAAACAGGCTAGAACCTGCTGAATTTCACCTCCGGCTGATAGCAATGGCCAGACAGAAAACCTGCTACACTCAAATCTTTACAGTTCCATGTTAGTAGACATTTGCTATGGATCAAAGGCATATGTTAAAAGTTATTGGTATAAGATCTCTTAGCAATTGATCCGTAATTGATTTGAAAATTCAAAGTAGTTCAGGATTTATTTATATTGGTAAGGTAGGTATCTCAAATTCTGAGGATTGTATGCCGGGATAGATTTATCAAGTTATCTGATCGAGGTGACTTTCCCTAGGTGGCTTCTCTCAATAAAGGTTCAAATGATTTGTATTCAGACCAGAGTCCAGAAATCCTTTGGGAATAAACATTTCCACAGCAACTGCAATTAGTGTTAAAACCAAAAGCAAGCAAGAACTCTTATGTGTTAATTCTTGACAATTGTGTTCAAATATACATCCTTAATTTTGCCCTCTTTATTATTTTATTTTCCATGCACCAAATGGCTTACCTGAGAATCTAGTCTAAGGTCCAGATTCTTATAAACATGATTTTATATTCATTTTCTGGGTAAAATATTAACTGGGCAATTCCTAATAGGCTATTCTTCAAATGCTTTGGATTACAGCTTTGCTCTACCTGAAAGTGCATGGTCAATCATGCCATCAGGAAATAACGGGTACTGTAATCTAATACATTTTGAAGAAAGCAAAATATGTTATACATGCTGAAGCCAAAAATACTATCTGCAAAAATATTTTCTAATTATATATGTGAACTTGATCAGGAGCTGATCCTATTTCCTAGATAGGAAATCATTCTGGGAAAGTCTTACAAGACAATATATACACCTCTGGGGTATAAATACATTTTTTAAATAAATTTTAAATTTTGTATTAATTCTGTTTTAAAATAGGATTTTTAATGTATTTAATGGTTTTAATAATTTTTAACAATATTTAATCAGCCAAAATCTAATTAATTTTAATTGTTTTTAACTTGTACTATTGTATTATTTTATGGGCTGTTCACCGCCCCGTGTCCTTCGGGAGAGGGCCAGTATATAAATTTAATTTAATAAAAATAATAAGAAGAAGCAAATACTCTAATCACAATAACTACCTTGGATTCCATTCCATCTCAATTAAACAATTTTGATCTATTAATTCCATATTAAGTTCCAATTTTCTTCAAACTGTGCTAGTTTTCAGCAGGAAGATGAATTGAGTCAATATTTGCTATTGCTTAATATACAAACTAAACTAAAATTTAGGTTTTTTTTTTTAAAAATGGGAGTATTTTCTGACAGATAATCCTTCACTTTGCCACTTTGTCAAATTACATTCTGTTTTCATTTCCTTCTAATGTGTGGAGTGGCTTGGAAATTAGTACAGCAATTTGCTAAATATGTTTTTAGCTTTTTACAGGATCTTAATCAAGACATTGATTTAATATGCCATGAAAATTACTATCACAGCCTTTAGATGTCAAAGTACTTTCAACAATTTCACAGGATGACATTCTTTCTGTACTTCCAACCCACCTGTAAATAGCCACAATCTAATTTAAAGTTGCAATTCTAAGCACATCTATGATTGCCAGAAATAAAAAGGACTTGCTGCTTTCAAATAAAAAAATATGGTATATAAAAACCATATTTTATTTAATGGAATTATTTAATGCATTTATTTAATGGAAAATGGAGACAAATATGGTAATACGGAAAAACAACATCAGCAATGAAAAGTATCCTAGAATACAGTAACCTAGGATATCTTCCATATCATTGTTAGGCACAATATCTTGTTAGGTAAAATAGTTTATAGTACATTTAAAAATATCACCCCTAAAGCATGACATTCCTAAAATTGCCTTTATTTTACACTAACAACAACAATGTAGATTTGGTTGAAAATCATTAGTCCAAAACATCAAAATAAGAACGAAGAAGAACGAAATGAAAATTATTAACCAACCAACTTGCCAGTCTGGAGGAATGGTGGAGCAGTGGAGTGGTGGAGGAGTTGAGGACGGTGAGAAAAACAGCAGGACTGTGAGAGTGGTGGGGGATTGGAGACGATGATTGTGAGCGGCTGCGGGCCGGTGAGAACGAGATGGAGGGGGGAGCCGCGATGTGGGCGGCCTGGTTGGAGGCGGCCTGGAGTGCTGGCGGCCTCCCGAGACTCTTTGGTGGCCCGGATGATGGCGGCCCCCCGTCGGCCCGTTCAGCCGGGAGCTCCTCCTCCACCCCCGGCAGCGGCAGTGGCTACAAACTGGAAGCGGCCTGCCTATCGGCCTGATCAACCGGGAGCTCTTCCCCTACCTCCGGTAGCAAATTGGAGGCGACCTGTCCGTCGGCTTGTTCAGTCGGGAGCTCTTCCTCCACCCCCAGCAGCGGCAGCGGTTACATTACAGCGGCTTCCTCTACCCCCGGCAGCGGCTACATTGTCGTCTTCGACCCCCCCGGCAAATTGGAAGGGCTGGGGGGCGGAGTGGCGGTCGAGACTCGCCCGGACTGACTGGGGACGGTTTGAGATGGTCCCGGCCTCTGCATGGACAACATCGAAGACGACAGCAGCGACGGTGCCTTTTGGGCCCCCTCCTTGGCCCCCCTTTCAGTCTTCTCATGGGCGTGGTCCATCCTGGCTGTGTGGTACAGCGGCACGCCGAATGGAGGCCAGAAAAATGGATTGGGGGGGGCGGTGGCCTGGCTATTGGCCTGGCTCTGCCCCCCCCCGGCCTCCCCTATGGCCGGTGAGTCGGACGGAGGGGGTGAGACGAACTGAGGCAAATGAAGTGATCTGGGGGGAACAACGGTCATATTGCAGGCCGGGTTTTTGGCCCCCCCGACCCCCGCCTCTTCAGCGGCCGGCGAGTTGGGCAGAAGTGGCAAGGCGAGTGGAGATAGATGGAACGGACTATGGGGGACGATGGCCGGATCACCAATCATGTTTTAGGCCTTTTTGGCCTTCCCAATGGTCGAAAAGTTGGTTGGAAGCAGCGGGGCAAATGGAGGCGAGCAGACTGAACTGGGGGGGGGCGCAGCCTGGTTATTGGTCGGGTTTCGGGCCCCCTGGGCCGCCTCAATGGCTGCGTTTACCTGATCTTCGGCGGCCTCGCCCCCAGCCAGCTCCCCGGCTGGTTGGCCCCTCTGACCGAGAGGGCCGCTATTATTATAGTTTTTGTGGACGTCATGGACATCATGGACATTATCTACAGCGCAGAGATATTATGGATTGGGTCCCCACTAAATTTTTCCCCCAACGGGTTTTTAAATTTGATTTTTTAGTT
>JANHFJ010008975.1:94042-104092 GCA_032468195.1 Cerberus rynchops
AGGACAGAACAGAACAGAACAGAAGTCTTTACTGGCCAAGTGTGATTGGACACACAAGGAATTTGTCTTCGGTGCAAATGAAAGACAGCTCAAAGATCAACCAATAAATGACCAGTCACTGGACTCAGATCTCCTACATGCAACTAGTGCAACTCGGTGGCACAGTGGTTAGAGTGCAGTACTGCAGTACAGCAATAGGTTCAAATCCCACCAGGCTCAGAGTTGACTCAGCCTTCCATCCTTCCGAGGTGGGTAAAATGAGGAACCCAGATTGTTGGGGGCAATAGGCTGATTCTATTAGAGAGGGCTGGAAAGCACTATAAAGTGGTATATAAATCTAAATGCTATTGCTATTATCCTGCTAGAATCCTGGTTTGCCTGGATTAAATTGCCTGGCAATTTATTCTCGTCATTTTATCTACCAGCATGGCCTGTTAATTCAAAATGAATTGTGGTTTTCAGGAATAAGATAAAAGATTTCACTTTGCACTCAAGCAGTGTTTTCAGAATCTTTCTGCTTTTAAGGAACTTTATCCATACCACTTTATGTCCCACAATGTGCTGGAAGTCTCCTTTATGGAGCATCTGCATTGTAGACAGTACTATGAGTGATCCTAAGGAACATGCTTATGGTATGTAATGTTCTGGCATAAGCTGCTGATTGTAGACCAGAGTTTCTCAACCTTGACATCTTTAAGATATGTGGACTTCAACTCCCACAGTTTCTGGGCATTGGTCCAGGCATCTTAAAATTGCCAAGGTTGAGAAACACTGTTGTAGACCATAAATGAAGAACAGTCAGGTGTAAACTAGTAGTCAATATTGAGCGAGGTGTTGCTAAGCATGCAGGTAAGTGTGGAATGAGAGTGAAAGTTCATGTAATGAAGCATCTTCCTTTATTGCAGCTTTCCAAGATGTCCATGTGATGATTTTTGTGGGGTTTGGCTTCCTCATGACTTTTCTTCAACGCTACGGCTTTGGAGCTGTTGGCTTCAACTTTCTCCTCGCTGCCTTTGGGATCCAATGGGCTATTCTGATGCAGGGCTGGCTTCATACCTTTGAGCATGGGAAGATACTCATTGGAGTGGAAAGGTAAGGCAGCATGCTTGGACATAGAAAGAAAGAGTATCTGGGCAGCAGGACACAAGACGCGCATGAAACTATAATGAAGATTGATTAAAATTGTGCCTTAGGAATGCAAAGATGCACACTGGGTGACTGATAAGATGAGTTCTCTTATCATTTACAGAGTCCAAAATAAATGTTCAGGGCATCCAGCCTTTTAAAGAAAATGTGGAAGCATTGTCTGAGACACTCCATTTGTGCTGAGGCACTCTTGGAAGTTTGGGCCAAAGGCACATGTGGAATTTGGAGTGAATATATTGGGTGCACTGACCAAATGGCTGCTATGGTGTATATGTTATTAATAGTGAGCTAGACTTTCAGGATGTTCTCTAGAGGACATTCTAGAGAACTTTGTGAGTCCAGAGGTGTCTCTTACCAACGGATAAGATACTGGAGGCTGGTGTTTTATTTTCCAGTATGCAAGATTGCTGTTTCCCGTTTTTAAAAATAGAAAATGGTCAATGGGGGGAAAAACGTGATGGGCACTAAGGGATATTCTGGAAGGGATGTTGGGGCCTGAACGCTCATGCTGCCCTAGCCTTCTACAAGTTAAGACCATCATTGTACTTTGCACATTGGATGATGGAAAACGTCTAACAGGTCAAAGCTTCTGGGTGACCCCTTTTGACAAATTAGAAAAATTTACTATTAGATTCCTTGTCAGTCATTTCAAAACTAAATAAATTGATTTCTTCAATCCCCGTTGCTCTGATTTGATCCTTTCCCAATTTGCCCGAATACTTTCCAGCAAAAAAAAGAAAAAAAGAATAGAATTGTGACTTTCCGTGATTTAGAAATTCACCTTGTCTTGATGCAGCCTAATTGGATGACTTAAAAGTCTAGGTCGGCAGTGGCGAACCTTTACTTACTGAGTGCCGAAAAGTACGTGCTTTGCGCATGCCATCCGCACTTGCGTGTGGCTCCTCCTGTACAACTGCACCATCTGTGCATGCATGCAGCTTTTGCATGTGCAATGCATGCGTGCTGCATGCAGGCACTCATGCACCCACGAGCAATGCATGTGCATACACAACGGACGCCCGAAGACCAGCTGGGTCTCTCTCTGCAATTGTGCACGCGTGCATGCACAATCACATGTGCATGCTCAGCTGGAGCTAAGCTGCCTGACAGCAGGTGTGCCCAGCAAGGTGGCTCTGTGTGCCGCCTGTGGCACCCGTGCCATAGGTTCGCCATCACGGGTCTAAGTTAAGGACAGAACATAGCGGACAAAATCTACCCATATCATCTCCGAGGGTCAACCATGACATCAAGGGCACATAATCAAATTTCGTGGGTCGTGTTTGTAGCCATGTCTCACTGCTGACTCATGTGATCAACTGCAATTCTAAGACGCTCGTTGTTGTGTTGCTTCAGCGGCCTTCTCTGACTTCCTCATCTCTTCCTTCTCCTCCCAGCCTGATTAATGCAGATTTCTGCGTGGGTTCTGTTTGTATCGCCTTTGGTGCCATATTGGGAAAAGTCAGCCCCGTCCAGCTGCTCATTATGACCCTGTTTCAAGTCACCCTCTTCTCCGTCAATGAATATATCCTGCTTGATCAGCTCCACGTAAGGCTCTTCTTCACCTTGGTTTCAAACATTCCGAGATGCTGCCCTGTCTTAATTTCCGTTTTTGTGACAAAGTTGCTTTGTGTATTTGGTTATCAAAATTCAAATTCAAATTCAAATTAAAATTGTATTGGTCACATGCACAGTCATACATGGTACGATATGCAGTGAAATGCTTACGCGACCATTCACGGCCACAAGTAAGTTAGGGCAGAATGGGAGGGTAGGAAATAGGTTGGGAATAAGTTGGGGGTAGTTGGGAAGGGTGGGTACATCGTGTATATGTAGAAACAATCATGGTTCCTGTTATAGTCCTTAGTGTTCTTGTGGTGTCTGATTTAGTGTCCGTATTGCCTGTGGAAAGTCACCAACAGATCCTTTGCTCAACAATTTGGGAAGCCTGATCTGGGCTTTTCCAAGAAAAGTGATCCCCAGACTCATTTATTTTGCATTACATACCTCTGCTTCTTGTGTCGATCAGCATGCTTGTCAGTCACAAGTCTTATCTATCCTGTTCTCCAGTTCGCTTCTACACTCTAGCAACCACTTTTACAGAGGTGGCGCCCCTAGCAAGAACAGCTTGGGATGGGCTTTTTGAAGGCATGGCAAAACCTGACAGCATGGCTGTTATTGGCAACATGGCTTCCTTTTTTTCCACTTTTCTTTCAAAGTAGGTGGGAGTGGAACGATTGTTGCTGACATATTGAAAGTTGTAATTTCTTTTCACCAATCTGGAACCTTCTGGATTTCATGCTTGTTTAAATATTTCATATTTGCTTGTCTAGGTGATGACCAGTCTTTGGATTGGACTAGATTACTAAAATTGTAAATAGACAAGTATGTATAACCATTTTCATGTTGTACGCCCCATTGTCTTCCCAAACTAAAGGCGACATTAGATGGAAATTATTAGAGTTGAAGCCCAAATCTTTTAATGGATACCAGACTAGAGAACGTTGTTCTAATAAACCATAATAGACTTATTTGTGGAGTTTTTGATTACTATTCTGTTCCTTTGTGTACCTGGCTTCAATATAAACACATCTCCTGAATTCAGATATTCTGCTTTTTTTTTTTTCTAGGTTGAACTGCCACCTGCAGACCTTGGTCCAAGTCCTGCACTGAATCAAACACTTGCTTTGTTGCGTGAAGTACTATCATCCCATGATTCTTGTGTTATTCCTTTGGATACTCGTCAAACAGACTTTGGACAAGTAAATTAATGTTCAATTTATCTTATGTGTATGAATGTTTGGCTGTATTTGCTAGTCTAATCAAGGAACTAAATTGAATTAAATGCCAAGCTTGCCTCTCTGGCTACAAAAGCAGAGAACGGGCTACTCCGATATTCTGGAATTCTTTTTCTGTCCTCTAAACTCAGGAAGAGAGCTGTAAGCCTCTCCTCTCCTATAACCCAGGAGATCAGGCTCCATTCCATCTCTTGGTAGAATAATACAGTACAGGCATTTGTTGGGGGATGCTAACGTTTCTAAGTTCATTTTGAAAGCTAAATTATAGAGTCTTCAGAATTAATAACGTATTTAACCTTTTCCCCCCAAGAAATAGCCTGTCTTCAAAATTGTTGAAGTACATTTTGCAGACCTCTTTTAACACTGTGATTTTCTAAAGTTTAAGTTCTATAAATTGTGCTACAGGTAATCCTTGACATATGATCAGTTACTTAGCGACTGTTCAAAGTTACAACAAATCCCCCCCCCATTTAAAACCCAGTTCCAGAGTTACAAACACGCCCTCCCAGTCATGTGACTATATTTTGGGTGCTTGACAGCTGGCCTGCACTTATATAAGTGTTTGCAGGATCCCTCTGTCATCAGCACTGTGATCTAATAGGAATCTTTTTTTGCCAAAAATTGGCATTTCTGTTTTTTAATCAAAACTCCTCATAACAAATAATAGGTCTGCTTAACAGTCTCAGTATTTGCTCAACAACCACAAATTCACTTAATGACCATGGTGATTTATTTAACACCTCAAAAAAAAAGTGATAAAATTAGGTCAGTCATATGATGATGCACTATTCAAATTTTGGAAGAAAGATACTGGCTCCATATGAGAAAGCCCACTCTTAAAAAGGCACATTTGGTGGATGCTTGTTGAGTTTTTCAATGAGGGAGAAGTTCCCCACTTTTGGCAAGCAGCCTGTGTTGTTGCTGTAATGAATGAGTAGGTGGTAGTTTTGAACATTTACCATTAAACCTGCTTCTTGCAACTTGAACCTTCCCTCAAGCGCCACCCTCCACCCCCCACCTCCAAGAATAGCTTGGACACTGCAAGCCTCATCAACAAGCATCATCAGCTATCTATGTTTTTATCACTTCTGCTTTGGACTGGCTATGCCTACGAAACTTTCCTATGCAACATCCTTTTCTGACATTAACAAACAAACATGACTAAATGTAGAAGAGGTTGCATAAGCGGCTGGCAAACACACTGGATTGAAATGTGAAATTGGAAGAGCAAATGGTTGGTAGTGCTTATTTATATGATCCAAAACTGTGTTCAAAGGCCAGCGAAAAAAATTTCAGCATTACCTTCCTTTTGGGGAGTAACTCTCTGAGTCAGTATATTACTGTTCCTGCTTTTTTCTAGGTTCTGTCTTGTGTGCTGGATCCTCTGTTGCAGATGTGTACTATGTCTGCCAGTAACTTGGGGTCTGCTGACATGGCAACCTTCATGGTGAATTCACTTCATATGATGAAGACAATGCTGGCTCTGTTTGAATTCACAGATAAAAGGCTAGAAATGTTACAATACCAGGTAAATGTCCAAAGTCAATCTTCTGATGTTTTCTTTGCCATTAACCATTAACAGGGAATAAATACAACACAATCTTCTTAAATGTGTGTATCCTCACAGCTTTATATTTAAAGTAAACACTCTGGTGCATGCAGCCACAAGAAAAAAACAAACATTAATGGGGGTTAAGAACCCCGATGCAGCAAAGCAGTGAAACGTAAAAAGCTGAGCCATATTTGCAAGCTGTTTTTTTTAAAAATGACATCGCATATAAATTGCAATTGCTATCCAGTGGATAATTTACTGGATGGATTCTTGATTTTTAAACATTTTTACATTGTAATTAGATGAAATGCCTAGATTTTTCTAGATCCAGCTATGAGATAGATGGGAGAAGCAGGTATCATTGAGCTGTATTTGGCAATAGATGGTTGAATTACAGGGTTTATCTGGTTATGTCTAGCCCACAATTATCTTTACTAAATCACATTTTTAGCAGCCTATTAAGCTGAGATGCAAACAAGTTCTTGGCTTGTAGCTCCATGGTTTCTTCCTTTGTTTTAGTCATGATTAAACCAAATGAACCACTATGTCCTAAAAGTTTTGATTAAATGTTTCATTGTCAAAAACACAAAGTGGAGATTTGTTTTTGGGTGAAACAAAACCCAGAAGAATCCTGGTGTTATTTCACAGTTAGTAGCACAAAATAAGGGCATATCTTCCACTCTGTCCCCCCCTTCTTCCAAGTGATTTATCTTCAGTCTCCTGCATTCCAGGCTTCCCAGTGTCTTCCCCCCGTTAACCCCCCCCCAGTAACTATTTCAGTTTTTACCCAGAACAAAACACTCACATTTTGTCCTATATATTGTCTGAAACATGCATATTTCAACCTGGGCATGGTTTATTTCAAAACAGCTGTTTGATACACAGAGGAGTTTGCCTTTCCCTAACTTTAATTGTTGTTTCCAAAGCCAGACAAAATGCAAAGATAGGAAGATACCTATGTAGACAAGAGAATCAGCTAACTAAGATACTATCCGAACCTGTTGTGATATTAAAAATAATAAATAGATATTATGAATTGTTCTCAATACTTAATCCAAAACATATTTCTCATCCACTTTGAGAATAGCAGTCATTTACAAGTAAGGTTACAAGCTGAACATGCATGGGTTTTGATAAAGATTATGTCCATTAGTGAAAAATACATGTATTCTCTTCTTTCTTCTTTGGCAATTAATTTGATAATATTGTTGCATTTTTTAAAATTAAAGAATGTGCATTCTTCATTGATGTTTGCTTCATCTCCAAACACAGGGCTCAAAAAATAGTTAATTTCACTATGGAATTAACTTTGGCTAGTCAGTTTGTGCAAAATGCCATTGCAACTCTTGTAGGATGATTGGGGAGAAAATAGTAAAATTCAAAACATCATAAACATCTAGCTGAGAGATTGAATTTACATACCCATAGACTCATGGCATGTAACTTATACAAACTCATTGCCAGGTTTTTTAAATTAATAAATGACATATGATAATTTTAAATACTTTGCAATAAATGAAAAATTCACTGTCTTTATTTTAGATTGAAGCCCATTTGGATACCCTTATAAATGAACAAGCATCTTACGTATTAACTAGAGTGGGTCTAAGTTATATTTATAACATGGCACAGCAACACAAGACAGAGCAGGTGAGCAATAATTTCGGAAACTATCAATATCAATACCCACTTCTGACAAGTCTCTTTTTATGTGTTTTGTCTAACACTTAAGCTTTTTATGTGAATGTCTTTAGACTGCAAAATATACTCATGGTTAAGAAACCTACTACAATTCCCATCATCCTACATTTGAGTAACACGTTCAACCATTAGGAAGGGTTTATAAGCATGGGTGGAAGATACACCATTCTTCCTATTCCTAGAAGGAGCCAGTGGGAGTATTCAGCACACTAGGCTCTATTTCTTAGCTACTTAATAGACAATTATGACATGCAAATACTGTCATAGTAATGAGTAAGTGTTGCTGGATTGGTTATCTTTGATTGCATATATGTGTTACTTGGAAACTCCTATAGATGTTGAGCCAATATTTCCATTCAATCAGATACCCTGAACTGCAAATGTAACTCTACTATATTTAGTAGGGGTCTAAATAGATACTTCAGAATTCCTGGATTCTTTTTCTTTAGCAGGAAGGAAAATCTTTCTGAAAGCCTTAGTTTCTAAAAAGGAGTTGTTATGTGCATGGCTATAATTACATAACATGCAAAGCCCATCATACTATTTCCTTTCATGGCAAGCAGTATTTTGCAAAACCCAGAAAGAGAGTAAGAAATAGTAAGCCAAAGAAATTTTCTTTTTGAGGAGCTCATCAATGCCACCCAACTATAATTTGCATGGATTTCTCCTTTCCTTCATGGCAGTCCCATGCTCTTACACACAGCCATTTTTGCTTCTTTTGACAAACATTCATTCCTTACATCTGGGCACATACAGTCTACCATTTTTCTGCTAAAATTCACATATAGTACAATGTTTCTATCAGTTTTTCCATTCTAATAATAAATCTTTCCCCGGGTTTCTTAATAAATAATTTTGACTCCTCAGCTAACACTGTAGTTGTGTACAAAAGCGCATGACTATTCATGCCCCTACAAATACATTTGTTCCATTGCTACAAGCATTCTTTACATGTTTATCCATAAATACCTTAAACAATTAAAGGGACATCCTCTATTTTGTGTATACCCTACTAAATATTAAACCATTCACTAAATATTCCATTTATGCTCTTAGATACTTTATTTCCCTCATGGAAGTTTAATAGCTAGCCTTCAACTCCACACAAAACTTTCCACAATTCAAGCCATGTTTTTCTATAATAAAATAAAAATAAACTCTTTTTTTTACATTCACACTCATGGAGGTACTCTAGCATAACACTTTTGTATCTGTTCTAAACAGCATTCTGTAACCACTTTGCTTGTATCAATTTTCATTCTTTGGGGAGATTGTTGGTTCATTTATTTAAAACAATATACTGGTAGTGGCCCATCTTCTGCGTGGCTTCCAGTTTTCTAATCCATTTTCATACACAGCTTGTCCTTTCTCTTCCTGCAGTATTCTACTTTCACTCTTAGTTTTCTTTCACTATTCTTCTCTCACCCTTCACTAATATATCCAAAATAAGTTTGCATTTGTAAGCTAGTGAAATCATTGCTTTCCATTTGGCTTAGAATCCTTGCTTGTTGGAGCACATTCATCATCATTACAGGCATGGCCTAATGGGAGGCTATCTATTTCTGGCTACTTTATTTATAATGGAGTCAAATGCAATCCAGCACATTACATTGCAAGGATCAGCCCTTCAAGGTAGGCCAGGTGAGGAAAGAGTAAAGATTTCAGGAATGTTATTTTTCTTTACTGGTATATTGACAGAATCTTGAAAGCCTCCAGGAATTTCCCTCACCCTCTTCTTAACACCAAAAACACCCTGTTACAACAGGGTTTTCTTGCATTTCTCCATCAATGAGTTATCTTCATGCTCCTTTATAGGAACAATATATGATAGAGCATTTTCCTCTACGTTAGCATAAACATGGATGAGAGACAGGAGATATTAAGGTTACGATTTCACTGAGGCAAAGTTTAACCTATTGAGATAAACATAATTCAGAATTGCAGAATCAATAACCCAGCAAGTTCTTGTGAGAAAAGAAATATCTTAAGACTCTTGAAATTTGGCGAGAGACAAGACCCAATTTCATGTTATCAAAATTAGTTTAATATGGTTTCCATTTTCATACAGCTTAAAGTTGTTCTTCAGCCAAATGAAATCAGACTTGCAGATAGAATTATGTAATAAAAAGTAACTCCAAATGGACTCAATCTTAAACATGCTAGGAGGAAAATAGATTATTCATAAGATTTTAGGAGACCTCAAAGGGATATCAACAAGTATGTTTTTAAGGGAGTCATGAGACCCTGACCTATCTGAGAAAGACACAGCAGTGGTATCTTAAAAAGAATAGATTGAATTTCGGTGGGTGGAGTTTTATTTAAAGTT
Source organism: Cerberus rynchops (assembly GCA_032468195.1). Lineage (NCBI taxonomy): Eukaryota > Metazoa > Chordata > Lepidosauria > Squamata > Homalopsidae > Cerberus > Cerberus rynchops. Next base: position 103,563 of record JANHFJ010008975.1, read on the forward strand.
TTAACTTGTATTAGGTAGACTTGTCTCCATTTAACTAACCCATGCATGACCAGGAATTTACTTTGTAATTTTCATACTGGGTTTTTTTAATCTCCCATTCAAAAAGATAAGCAGTGGGTTACGGGTGTCCTTGGCAGTTTTTGAATAATGAAAAGAAATGCATTATTTTAGTTTTAGAGCACCAAGCCATTTTGTGAAAAAATAGTGTAACTTTGTAATTCATAAGCTGATAGAGTTTTTTGATTGTGATATACTCAGTTTTGCTTTTGCTGGTTTGTTTAATAAATTGTACTACAGAATTACCTATATAACTCACATTCTAGTTTAGTGCTATAAAGTGATCCAGGCTACTGTAAGTAATGTGTTTCTCTAACCTTCTTGAAACTGGATGATTAGGAAAGCTGTCTGATATTCCAGTTTTGATCATCTAGAATTTTAATCACATGTCCTACATTCTAAATTTTCACAAATTGCCCGAATGATGATCTGTCCCGTCTCTTTTTTAGATTGTACCTCCTTTCTACCTAAAG
>JANHFJ010008975.1:377376-390732 GCA_032468195.1 Cerberus rynchops
ATACCCTTATGGGATTTGAACCTGGGTCGCCTGCATCGTAGGCAGTTGTTTTAACCTCTAGACCACAGATATATATTAATATTAATATTAAAATATTATATGTAGCCCTTTAAGGAAGTAGTCCATTTCTTAAAGGATGATGAAAAAAATTGATGAAATGAATGAGATTCTGAAATAATAAGCTTAGAATGTCCTATCCTGATAAATCAGACTTCCTTTAAATAATGTGAAATTAGTAACTTTTAATTGTGAAATGATGTTAATATAACAAAAAAAAAAAACAGTTTACATTAATTCCCAAGCAATGAACTTTTATTGGAAATATAAGATTTGTTCAGAGGTCATTAATTTAGGGAAAATTATTCTAAGCAGCATTCAAAATTCTTTAAATATCTTTGTGGTATTCCTATAAAGTCACATAAATAATAACATGTATTACATTCTTTTTAAATAAATAAAGATGCCAAAGAAGGAAAAAGAATCCTCTCAAAAAGAAGCAATTCTTCTAGCCAAGATGAAGCATCCCAATATTGTAGCTTTCTACGCTTTCCTTCAAGGTATCATTTTGATCTATAGTTACAGGTAGTCCTTGACTTACAACAGTTCATTTAGTGACCATTCTAAGTTACAAGGGCACTAAAAATGTCTTATGACTGTTTTTCCCATGATCATGTGATCAAAATTAGAACAAGTAGTAACTGACTCATATCTATGATGGTTGCAATTTATGATGGGGTCAACTTTTTGACAATTTAACAATCATGTTCCTAACTTAACAACTGCAATGATTCTCTTAACAAATGTGGCATGAAAGGTGGTGAAATGGGGCAAAATTCACTTAACAAATATCTCAGAAATTTTGGGCTCTAAAATAAGAAAAACAGGTTTTGGAGATTGTTTCTTTGAGTTAATGCCATCTTTCTGTTTCTTGTATGTATGTATTTATATTTCCTTTGGTTTTTCTGTCTTTGTTTCTCTGTGGGGACTGATGTGATATTCATGATCATTGTTAAGATTGCTTAGTTGGCTTTCACCTCACTTTGGTTGGTTTTAACTATTGTTTTTATAACCTATATAAGACCCTAAAGAGTCATGAGTTCAGTGGGATAGAATATTAACATGTTATTTTGTTTCTAGTTGCCTAATCCCATGTATGTTTACATGAAGAGTGTTGAGATATGGTAACTACCGGCAAAAGGAAACATCAAAGAACTCCTTATTACATGAAAGACAGAATATTAGCAGATGTCACATTTAACTTTAGGGAAGAGACATTTAGCCATTTTAGCTGGAGGTCAAGAAGCAAATAACTTTATCAGAGATCAGAGGGCGGTTCTGTTCACTGAGTGACAGCCCAAAATCTTCTCTGGACCTCTCACTTGATAGTGGTTAGCTTAAGGACCTGAGTTACTTTTAGATCAATATATTTGAAACCTTGGGGAAATAATAAACAGCTATGGCTCTGAAAATGTGTGCATGTGACAGTTGCATGCCTCAAATGCAAAATATGCTGTTAGTATTAGCAGCAGACTTTGTCTTAATATCTTGCTTGTGAGCTTTGCAGTTACATCATTGGCCAAGGTAGGACACAAAATACTAGACAAGCTGGACTTTTGATCTAATCCAGCAGGACTCTCCCTTTGTTTTATAATGTATTCTTTTTTTTTAAATGATTCAAAACCTAAGTTATTATGTTTTTAGAGAAAAATAACTTGTATATTATGATGGAATATTGCGATGGAGGTGACCTAATGAAGAGAATAAATATGCAACATGGAGTGCTGTTTGATGAGGATAAAGTAAGTTTGTAATTTTAGGAACATTTTCACTTATATTCTCTTCATTGTTCATTACATCAAAGCATTCAAAGTGGAGATCTTGGCTTACATTGTGTTTTATTTATTTTTTATGTTACCATGCAATTATGCTTTAATGAGATAGAATCCCACATAATGTATTTACCTGAAAGGAAGATAAGCCAAAATTTAGGGCAGATTCACAGTTAAGAGAAGATGATACAAATACAATAGATAAAATGCTGGGTATTTTATCTATTGTATTGGGCAATGCTGGATATTTCTAACCTTGTCAGCTCCAAGATGGCATACTTCAAATATGTGTTTCATTCGTAATAAAATAATGCTAACGAAAGGGTAAGGCAGTCTTGCCCAACCAGGCGCTCTCTAGTAGGATTACCAGCTCCATCTGAAACCAATTCTGATTAGCCAGGATCACATTACAAGAAAGAGCATGTGAAGGTGTCAAGTTTAGAAGTGTCTTCAGATGTGCTTCCTCTAATGTGATTTATAATATCATGCTTTGTACAAAAGAATGGATTTAAGGTAAGACTCAAAGCCAGGACAAACTGATATAGCAACTTTTTAGTCTCTAGGGACCAACTTCAAAATGGCCAGCTTGGAAAAACAAAACAGTACCACTGAGTGAGAGGTTGCTTAAAATCTTTTGATGTATGCAAATTTAGCAATCTCAAAAGCTCTCAACAATAAAAAAAACTCTCTCCCTCCCTCTGTCTCTCTCTCTACACACACACATACACACACACACACACACAGAATATATTCTAATTATGAGATCTGAACAACTCTGTGACTTATTTTGTCATACTTCTGTATGTATATATTTAAAATAATGAGCTTATTTTTCATCTCCAAGACTGAATTCTTGAAGAAATTTTAATAACTGTGTTGTACGAAATACTGATATTTTATCTTTATATTTAGATCTTGGGTTGGTTTGTGCAAATTGCCTTAGGCCTGAAGCATATACATGACAGGAAAATTCTGCACAGAGACATAAAAACACAGGTAATTTTGCGAGATAATTTTAGCCTCATCACTGTGACATAAAACACACATACAGTTTTACCTATGGTGTTTTTTGTTTACAGAACATTTTTCTTAGCAGTAATGGAATAACAGCAAAACTGGGAGATTTTGGGATTGCAAGAATGTTGAACAAGTAAGCATATTTTAATGGACCATGTTATTCTCTTAGTATTAGGTCAAAAATGGATGAGTTTATTCTGGAGATGCTTTAAAATTCCAATGAACAGGGGATAGAATTGGTCAGATGTAACTTTGCAAAATGTCTTAACCTTATTGAAAAGAAGTGCAGTAAAAGTTTGGATTTCATCTATGAGTTCCTTCTGTTCCCTTTGCACATGAGAAAAGAAAGTAGAAACAGTTTATTTTCAAACAGTGGTTTTCCCATTCCTGTATATTTGAAATCGGGAAACTCTTTAATATGCTGTAAACCAGAAATTTAAATCATGGTTTGAATCTGATTTTTTTTAAAATTGATATTTGTAAATTATTTAGATCTTGCTATCTCAGATAATCAAGCCTTGAATGGACTCACATATACAGCGTTCAAATAATGGAGTTTTTTTTGTAATTTTTCTAGATAATTTCAATAATTACATTATTTTCAAAGAAAAAAATACTTTTTTTGTTTGCTATTTCCTTTAGCACGATGGAATTTGCTAATACCTGTGTGGGCACACCATATTATCTATCACCTGAAATCTGTGAGAATAAACCATATAATAATAAAACGTAAGTTTCAGAACATACCTTTATTTTGTTGAAGGTCTTCTTGAATTGACAAATAGCAATAAATATAAGCAATAGTATGGCAAGCTGTCTTTGCGTTCAGACTTTTGAACAGTTCTCTATAGAATCTACTCTTAAAAGGTCAACTTTCTTGTGAAACACACATTCATTTTTTGCAGTTCTAAAATGCCCTGTTTGGTCTTAATAGCTGCTTTAGTAATATTGTGTTTGCAGCCATAACTGGCTTAATTATAACCTCTGAAAAAGTAACCACTTTTTCATAACCCAAAACAGGCAGTCTTTGACTTATGTCCATTGTTGAGCCCAGAATTTTGGTTGTAGGTCATGGTGGTCATTATGCAGATCATCACCTATCTGCACCTGATTTTACTACCTTTTCTGGGGCAGTTATTGAATGAATCTATTATACTCAATGGCCCAGAAATTGGAAGTAAATACTGGATACAGACAAAAACTGCTGAAAGTTGTGGTCACGTGACTGTGCCACACTGCAAAAGGCCATAAATGTGAGCCAATTGACAAGCACCCAAAATGCTATCCCATGATCATGGGGGGGAGGGGGATGCAATCGTCAGAACTTCAAAATCAGAGCAACTATTTGTTAAACAAGGACGATCTATAATAACTGCGTTAAAAAATAATAAATAGTATATTATAAACAATACTAAATAGAATACAAAGAATTAACTTTTTGCATAACCATATAGTTGGGATATATGTTTTTTGCTGGATTACTAAATATTGTTTTAATTCCTCTAATTTCTTACTTTCTTTTATAGAGATATATGGTCTCTTGGCTGTGTGTTATATGAGTTGTGTACTTTAAAGCATCCTGTAAGTAACTTTATACTGTCATTACCAAATATTTATCAAGATCATTTAGTGGCAGCTATTAGAATCATAACTTAAATACAGCTTTTAGCATTTTGAACAGTGTAGAAAGATATCAGTTTTATAGTACTAAGATCATCTGAGTTTTCCTTTTCAGATGAGAAGAAATACTCCATCCCAAAAAATTCTTTAAATGTTTAAACTACCAGGATTTTCAGAAGAGATATGGAAAAATTCACAACTGATAAGGCCAACAATTTCTATTAGACATACTGACTAAAGGTAAAGGTTCCCCTCACACATATGTGCTAGTCGTTCCCGACTCTAGAGGCAGTGCTCATCTCTGTTTCTTAGCCGAAGAGACAGCACTGTCTGCTGACAATTCCATGGTCATGTGGCCAGCATGATTAAACACCAAAGGTGCACAGAGCGCTGTTAACTTCCCACCAAGGTTGCCCCTATTTTTCTACTTGCATTTTTTACATGCTTTCAACTGCTAGGTTGGCAGAAGCTGGGGCATGTAACGGGAGCTCACTCCGTTATGTGGCTCTAGGGATTCGAATTGTCAACCTTGTTGATTGACAAGCTCAGCCTCTTAGCCACTGAGCCACTGCATCCCTGACTACATATGTTTTATTCAAAGAATATGCATCTTGACGTAAAATGTTAGGAACACAACTGCTGTGGTATTTTTATCTTGCTCTGGGTTTCTTTTAGCACTTTGTTGAAGAATAAAATAGTGGACTTAGATGGATTTTGGGCTGATCAAGAATGGCTTGTATAGTCTTATGATTTCCATTGGTAAAATGAAAAGTACAATACAAATTTGAGTATTCTTCATGACTTAAAAATATTACAAATGTTTCATTCTGTGCATATTCTGTTCCATGTTTCCAGTTCTGACTATTTTAATGATGTTTATGTTTATTAAATTTATGTTTATTAAATTTATATACCGTGCCCTCTCCCAAGGGACTTGGGGCGGTTTACAGCAAATAAAATACATAGATAATACATAGACAATTTAAAAAACCAATATAAAACAATTAAATTAGCTGCTATTTTAAAAATACAGTTAAAAGTTAATTAAATTAAAAATTAAAATATTAAGATACCCCGAGGTGTCAGGCCAGGCCGGCTAGCTGGAAAAAATGAGAACTTCACTTTAAGGAACAAAGTACCAGTTACATCTGGGCCTTTTTCTTTGGAACAAAGATGGTTAAAGAAAGACATGATTGAGTTTTATAAAATTATTCATGGCCTAAAATCACCGGACTCTTGTTATATTACGATGCTTCCTGGCTAGCAGTTTAAAGGCTCTTGTTATTAGTTTTGTACATTTTAGAAAATTCCCATAGAGTCACTATAGCACAACAATGAATCAATGAATCTAGTATAGAGCTTAATTGCATAAATTTTTTTTGCCATTTTATGATTTCTATTTCTTCAAAGCTTTTTTACATTACCGTAGTCAGTAAATCAAAACCAATTTACTCTTTTGGTTGACGGACCTAAAAAAGTAATATCAAATATTATATCCACAAACAGCTAAAACTATATGTGCACACTGTATATGTATATGTACATGTTGGTATATATGTGGATATATGTAAGTGTATGTGCATGTGGGTTATAAAGTTGACAGTGATTATTCCTGAGAACATGCATTGGATTTTAATGCTCATAATGCTCATAATCTTCATGCTACATGCTTTGATCATGTTGGTTTTTGATGAGGGGAATTGAAACCCAAAACCTCTGATGAGTACCAGGTTAGGAAAGAAAAGATCCTGAATAATACCCACAGAGTTATGCAAAGTAGGTTTTATAATCTACTATATTGTTTACATAAACTTATTACAACCCATATATGAAAAAACAATAGCGACAATGTGCCTTTATTATCTTAAAGCTGAAATCAACATAGAACAATGTGCATGACAAGATGATACAATATCACCTATCCTTTCCTCCACCTGCTTTGAAGAAATATTTCGCAAACTAGACTAGACAAAAGATGAAATAAAAATCAATGGCACCTATTTAAACAACTTAAGATTTTCTGATGATATTGTTCTCTTCTCACAAGACCCAGAAGAATTACAAAGACACATACAATAGCTGCACAAAGCAGGAGAACCATTTGGCTTAAAAACAAAGCTGAAAAAGAGCCAGGTTATGTTTAATAAATTCACCAAAGAAAGAAAGAAAATTATATCTGGAGAAAAACTGGATCTAGTAGACCACTACATATACACTACATATGTCTTGGCTAATAGATCTCAAGAGAAAGTGATACAAAAAAGGAAATTGAACAGCATGTTAAATATGGTTGGAAGGCATTCGGCAAGCTAAGCATAATTTTCAAGAACCACCTCTCGCTATGCCTGAAGAGAAAAGTTTTCTATCAGTGTGCTTCTATCAGCTACCGGCTCTAACATATGCTGGTAAAACATACACACTCACCTCACAGTCGATACAAAAGCTACGAGTGGTGCAAAGAGCCATGGAAAGATACATGCTAGGCTTCACAAGGCAAGACAGAAAGACCTCACATGGATTAGAGAACAAATTAAAATATACGTTGCCACCAAAAGAGTAAAATAATTGAAATGGAAATGGCTCTGGTCACATGACAAGAAAAACTGATGGCAGGTGGACTAAGGCAGTAATAGAATGGATTCCACCTGATAAAAAGCATCCACAAAAGAGACCTAAAACAAGATGGAGTGATGATGTCAGCAAGTATTGAAGGCCCAACTGGCAAAGGAAAACTCAAGACTGTATTGGTTGGAAACATGCAAAAGAGGCTTTCATCCTGCAGTGGACAGACACTGGCTAAAACGATGATGATGATGATATTACTAACAAAGTTAACCAAACGCCTTACCCTTTTTGGCAGTAAGAAAAGAAGTAGAGTTTTTACAGTATGCCAATTTTATGTTGCAAGTAGGACCATAAAGTGAAAATATTATTTTGCACTTTGTCAATCAATGAACCTTTACACACGTGCCATGATGTCAAGTGAAGAAAACATCACTGCAAAAAATTGCCAGCTACACTAAATAGACATTTAAAAACGTGAATATTCTGCAGATACCACTTAGCTGAAAAGTAGCATGAAGGGAGAGAAAATATTTTGATCATTCATACAAGAGCCGTGGTGGAGCAATGATTAGAATGCAGTATTGTGGGCTAATTCAAATTCGAACCTTTATTGTCAATGCACACGTGTGCAGTGAAATTGAATGAGCCTCCATCGGTGCAACCACACAAAGCACAGTAACACAGAATTTCTGCTGACTGCCAACAGCCAGCAGTTCGATTCTCACCAGCTGAAGGTTGACTCAGCCTTCCATCCTTCCAAGGTTGGTAAAATGAGGACCCAGATTATTGGGGAAAATATGGCGGCTCTGTAAACCACTTAGAGAGGGCTGTAAAGCACTGTGAAGTGGTATATAAATCTAAGTGCTATTACTATACATCAAAAGTGACATCTACAACCTACCAACAATGATGTCAAAAGGATAACATACGTGCAATAATGTCATTATTCAAATGGTATAATGACATTCTTGAATCATATATCATCTTCATCTTCTTGCCCATCCCTGGAATAGGCAGCAGTATTCCACTTTTATAAAGTAATAGAAACTTACCAATAGGATTTCTGTCAAAAAACAGCACAGGAGTTCTCAAAACGGACTGAAACATTTTGTTATGTAAAGTCCGAGCTGCGTTAACCAAAATGTGAAACATAAGTAGGCTTCTCAGTATACTGAAAAGTATCGTAGCCACAGTTAAACCTGTATTTAAATGAAGGGCAGAATTACACAATGAAATCATAATGTTCAAGAATCTACTTTTCTCTAAAGAAAGTCCTCTGGCCCAGAGCTCCTATTTATCCCTGTTTGGTGGTAATACATAAAATAACTGATCGGGGTGCATTCATGGACCTACATTTGACTGACACATAGTTAACAAAGTCAAACAGTCCCGTCAAAACAATTTAGGCTTGTAAGTTGTTCTTTGTTGCTCTTTGTTTTTAAATATTTTTTAAAAAAATTTAAATGTTTTAACAATTAAAATACTTTAACAATTGTAAGTCACTGGGAATTGGGCAGCATATAAATTTAATAAATTATCATTATATACACAACAATTTGAATTCACAACTGCCAGTTCTTTAGCTGGTACTGGGCTTCAATGCATTGAATATTATAATAATTACTAATATTAGTATTGTATGAGAAATGACCACAGCCCTGTAGAGTGTCCTTTCATTTTATTTTTCTCTTTTTTACATGTGGCAGAGATAACAAGGTTGGTGAGACTCTAAACAGGAAGATCTGTTTTCTCAGTCTGCTGTGGGGCACGTTTTGGGGACGGAGTTGTAAAGGAGTTAAATGGGTCTATTAAAATATAATTTCCTGCAATAAATGTCTTGTTTTATGAAAAAAGTACAGTTAAAAATGGATGACTTGCACCAGATTTCAGCAGGGTTGCTCTGGAGTTACAAAATGACTATGGGGCCATCTTTATTCTGCAGAATGCTTATCCATGGCATATACAATGGTTCTTTAAGAGCCCAATGAAGGGATAGACAGATACTCTTTATTATAGACACTGATTAATGAACATATAAACAGCAAAGCATGGAGAACAATAAGATAACACATATTTTAATAATAACTCCTTAACCCTGATTGGATTTTACAAACTATATCTCTATTTAAATGAAAAAGGTGCTTGAAGGCAAACGTTTTTAAAGTCTGTGTTCTGGAAAATTTAATATGCATTTAAAATGGCTGAATGCTATTTTATGCAGTAGGCTGGTGACAGACACACAGATCTTGGTGGTCATTAGGTGGATTTACTGTAGCATATTTAGGGCAGTTAAGAATTAGCAGCAGGAGGAGGACGAGAATATATGAATATGAGTAACCAATTTCTTAGTACAACTGAAGCGATCATTCTTAGTTTTATAGCTTGTGATTTCTTAATTTGTTACAATATGGAAAGAAAATATATCCAACTTTTAAGGGCTGGAGTTTCTAAAAGCAAAAATGAATCAGGCATAGCCAAATGAGGACCAATTTCAAATTTCCTATGAATCTGTTTCATAATAATAAAAACATGGCTGGGATAATCCATTTGGATAGGTAAAGCTTATGATGAGTTTTCAAATATTCAATTTTTATTTACCTTCCAGTTCAGTTATTTCTGAAGTGACTATGCTCTCTCAGTGATTATATGGTATAGTTTTTAATTGTTTTAATTTTTCTAATGTTTGAGGGATCCTTATATGCTCTCCAAGCTTGGTTGTTTTCTTGCAGACATTTCATTATCCAAACTAAGTAACATCATCAATGCTAATGTTTGTATGATTATTTTATCTTTTGGATTCCCAATATTGTTTGTGTTTTAACCATGTAAACTGCCCAGAGTCACAGATTGAGGGCTATATAAATTCAATCAGTAAATCAATTGCTTTCAAAATTCAGACTATAAGTTCTCTACCCATCTTATGACTATTTTTAAAGAGATAATATAATAAATACAGTCAGAGAAGAAAACAGCATCTTCCTAATCTATAATTATCTATTTACTACTAAAACCTTCAATCTGTTTGTAATATTCAAATGGTACATTATAGGGCAGCCAATTTTTAATCAAGGCACCTCAAATGACGTAACTTACAGAATTCCAGGAGTCATTAGATCCATGGGAGTGAAATTTGGGGAAGGTATGGCTATTTCAATGTTGTTGTGTTGCCACTGCTTCAGCACAGGTACATTGTTACAGTCAGAGTCATATGATTATCATTTATGTTCCTTGATAGTTTCCCATAAGTCAATGGGGAAGCTGGCAGGAAATGTAAACTTGATTGTTGATTGCCAATGCTCCCTGCCAACTTCTCACAATCAATGTCTTTGCTTATGGGAAACTGGTAGGGAGTAGCAGCAGTGGGGAAGTTGGTAGGAAAGATTATAAGTCTTCCCTACCCTGAAGTTCTCCAACCTCTCTTGGGCACTCTGCACATCCTTCCTGACCAGCACCACATCACCACGGACTCAACATTAAAGGCACCTTTTTATTCCCACAACCCACACTTGCACACCTGAGTCTGACATCCATCCTGATCTGCACTACACTCCTCCATATCATTCCTATCAGTGCCACACAAGATGGAGGATGCAAGAGGCAGTGTGCAGAACAGGGAATGTGCACAGGATGCATGAGAGATGCTACATAGGTCAGGGAGGATGCATGGATGCATCCATGTTCCATGGATGCATGGAGCTTGTAGAGTTGCACACTAGGGGTTGAGAAGAATATGTGGAGGTGTACCAGCACAATTTAATGGTAAGAAAATATTGCTAGAACAATGACCCAATGGGACACAGGTTGTCTAGTAACATCTAAAAGATATTTTTTTAAAACCCTCATATTTTACGATCACGGTATAGATTTTTGCAAATTATAGTGCTATTTTAGAAGTTTTTTACCTGCATACATTCCTAAATACCAGGGAAGATCCAGATTTTCTGTGATATTTTGCCCACCATATTCCATTCTAGTGATATTTAGCTTTACTTGCTGGTTTGCCCTGTGGACACATGGAAAAAAGATATTTCAAACAAGTTTGCATGTACATGAGAACATATTGCTTGAAATAAACCTCTGGTCTCTTGCTAAGTTTCAGAAAAGTTTAGCAAATGTTCCAAAGCAGCTCACTTTGCAATGCATGAAACAACAGTCCTTCTTCAACTGCAGCCTGTAATTTCTGAAATAATAAACCATGTATGGACTTCTGCTATTATATGATAAATAAGGAAGAGGAAAATCAATGTGAAGATACTGCCTACTTTGGCATTGTTATGTGTTCCATAACATTTAGTTTTGCCCTGGAAATAAAAATCAAGATTTGTTCCAAATTATGTTGTATTTTAATAAAAACATTTGCATTATCTTTCAACAAATAACAATGTACAGTAGCATAGAGCATAGAAATATAATACAATTAACAACACTGATTTTTAAAAACAAAACAAAGTAGAGTATCGTAGAGTTTAAAATGCTAAAATATTTAACTCTATCCCAATCTGGGATCTAAAGGTTTTTTAGATATTGAGACAATTCTCTGCTTGGATTGTTTCAAAGCTGGGACACCCCATGATGGAATAGAAATTTGTGAATGTAAGATTTCTTTTATAAACTGCATAATTCGTTCACTGAAAATTCATTTAATTGAAGCAATGGCATACTGTATAGTCAAGAAGAAATTAAGGTAAATGTAATCCAATCATTAAAAGATGTGTGTCAAAGGGATACAAAAATATTTTAAACATTTTATACAGTGTTATATTTGTCACCCACAATTTTATTTACTGAATTTTCTCTTACATATTCTATATGCTTTGTTTTGTTGTTTCAAAGGTATTTTTTTAAACTTTGAATGTTCAAAAACATTAGTTCAAAAACATTAGTTCAAAAATGTGTCTATTGTATATATTTTTTAAATCCTGGGTAAGAATTGTCTTCCATTACATCCTCTCACATTTTATTAAGAATTATATTGATATATCTATTGAAATAGAAGAAGTAAGGATTTTTAACAGTGTAAATTATACACTAGGAAAAACATAGCTAGTGAAAGAGTAGTCTTGGCTTCGTTTAACAGTAAATGGAATAAATACAAAACTACAAAGTGGCTTTTTATTATCAGACAAACTTGTTGATACAGTTTAATACTGATTGATCAGTTAGAGTCTCATGTGGTCATTAAATGCTGTGAAAAATCATGGTTTATCTGGATAATTTCACAGAATTCATCCAAGAAGTGGATTTTGGGGTCTCCTAATTGTTATTTTGTGCAATGCTTTCTTTTATTTTATACTAACAAGCTGCACATTTTTAGATTTCTGGGAGAGAGAATGTTGGAATATTTTTAATGAAAGGTGGGAAAAACACAATGCACAAAATAAAAATGAAATAAATGGTTTTGGGGTAGGGAAAAGAGAAAGAGTGACTGCATTTTTCCATAAATTCAAACTATGCTTACCAAAAATGCTATGAACTAATATAAACAACTGTTGTGTGGATTTCCAAAGAATAAAAGTATTTTGTCCTGTTTTCAAAAAGAATATGGATCAAAATTCCTGATTCATTCATTTGCTGCATTCTTAAAAGTATCATTTACATGATTTATATAGAAACAATCACTTACCAGTAAGAAAGCCACCAATCCTGAAGTACATAAGTAACCTAAAACAGTTAAAAACAATTCTTTTAGAATGTATTTTGGATTATTTGATGCCTTGTGGTTTAAATTCAAAGCATGTTTCATGTATTATAAACTATCCTTGAGCTTTTTCTTATATTTTTATTCAAAAAATACACAAATGCACATATTTATATGCAAAAATGTTAGATTCTTCTAGTCAAATTGTATTTTTTTAATAAGTGAACAGAAGCAACTGTTCATGGTGTGACGTTAACCACAACACCCAAAGATGCTTTTTAAAAAGGCAACTGGATTTTCTTTGTTTTTGCTTGAAGATGTTTCACTTGTCATCCAAGAAGCTTCTTCAGTTCTGAAGAGAAGAGAACTGAAGAAGTTTCTTGGATGAGAAGTGAAATATCTTCAAGCGAAAACAAAAGAAGTCCAGTTGCATTTTGAAAAAGCACCTTTGGAACAACCACGACCCAGATGACTGAGAATATCCAAGAACATACATATTTTTGTGACCTTCCGAGTTCTTCCCCATTTTAGGTTATTAGACTTAGTATTAAGAATTTTGTAGAGACTGTTTGGCTTCTTCACAGACAGGTCGGAATCCGTGATCGTCCGTGGTTTCGATCTGTGCTCACAGCTGGAACTCCTCGAGCCTCCCCGTAGAGGAGGTGAAGAGGGGAGCTGCCAGGGGTG
>JANHFJ010008975.1:436423-446754 GCA_032468195.1 Cerberus rynchops
ATCCATCCACCATTCATCCAACTATATCTCATTCACTTTCTCCTCCCTCTCCCTCTCTCTGAAGTCAAGTTGGCCACGCCCATCCAATCACATGACCACCCAGTCACATGGCCACTAAGCCACATACCCACCAAGCCACATCCACAGAACCTGTAGCGGGGTGATGACAACTTCCTCATTGGCTCAAGGGGACGATTCATTCAAAAAGGTTAAGAACCACTGACCTAATTGATAATAGATGACTTTTAGAAAATTTAAAAAACCTTAGGGTTTGTTGTATTCATCCTAAACCTTTCTAAGGTCTATAGGAATTTTTTTTTAAAAAAAGATTGGAGTAATTTAAACAACCCGTAACACAGAGGGAGAAATAAATGGATGAATATTCCTAAATGAAATATCTCCAGCTTTTGCAAATTGAGATGCTGAGCAACCTGGCCAATACAACCAAATCTGAAGAGTTGTTGCAATTTCACATTCTTGCCCAAGTAGAGAAAAACATCAACTGTCCAGTTTGAAGAAAGCAAATCACCCAATTGTTTGTTAGGCAAGGTAGATGCCTAGGACTGTACAATGATTATCTTAATGTCAGTGGTTCTGTAAAATTCCAAGTGAAAGAAGTTTGTCTTAGCTTGGTCTGAATTGTCTGATTGTATGTACTCCATTCTTCATCACAGTTCCCTTTCTTCCCTCTGGAATTCAGTTTGTCTTAGTTCCTGGTTCCTCATAGTCGCCTTTTAAAAAGATATTTGCTTTCTGTACTCTTTCCTAGCTAATTTTAATCATTGCCAAGCAGTAAAGGGATCTTGCACAAATCTAGTTCCATAACGTTGTACTTCTCATAACATCTTGAAAGTTTTGAAGAATATTCTGAATTGGCTTACTAAGACAAGTAAATTGATATATTTTATTATACTTATCAAGTTACATAGATTGATACATATTAAGTAAGTAGGTTGGAATATAAATTCTTAAGAAAGTGTTCTCTGTAGTTTATAACAGTCTTCCTTTAAATTCTTATAATTCTGCATTTTTTATATCTGACAGATACTGCTGTCTCTCATGCTTATTCAGTGTTGATTGGGAATCGGGAATGGATGAGACGGAATGGTTTGCATATCTCCAGTGATGTTCATGAAGCCATGACAGACCATGAAATGAAAGGACAGACAGCAATTCTGGTGGCCATAAATGGTAGGCTAACCAATCAGGATTAGAGGAAGATATGTCTTGACTTCTGAAAAATGTGCAAAGCCATGCTACTGGAATATTGTTCAGTTCTGTAGCTAAAAATTCAAATTAAGAAGCCACTGTATTTTAACCCCTTTCTCTGTGCCAGTGGCCTTCAGATGCATTGAACATCAGCTTCCCTAATTCCTTCTGCTAATATCACCACTGGATATGCTGGATGGAGAATTACAGGAGATAAAAAACAGCACCTCTGGAGGACGCTAGGATAGGAAAGGTTACAGTATGAAGTCCTCACTAAATGACAATTTGTTCAGTGATGATTTGAAATTATAACAGCACTGAACAAAGGGACTTATGACCTGTGCTCAAAGTTACAGCTATTGCAACACCCCCGCGATCACATGATTGCAATCTATGCACTTTGCACTTATGATGGTTTGTCAAGCATCCTGCAATTTGGTGGATTGTCAAGCAATCATTGCCATTTGCAATCTTCCTTGTCAGCTTCCCCAGAAAGCCATCTGGGGAAGCTGGCAAGGGAAGGTCACAAGGTTCTGTTGCCTGGCTGGTTCCTGGGGAATGGTCCTTTTTCAGCCAGCCTCTTTAAGACATCAAACAGTGCACCCCATGCGACCCCCTTCCCCCTCCTCGCTTGTGGCAACTCCAAAACGGCACGCAGGGGCATGGCCTCAATGTCACCATCTTGGATGTTGACAGGGAAAGACCTGCTTAACAAAGGAACTCTGCTCTGCATGAGGCCGAATCAACCTGTCAGGCAACTCTTTTGCTCTCAGATTGGCTGAAGAATCGTTCTGTACACAGAATGGGAGAAAGACCTGGCTGCACCAGCTAAACAAAGCTTGGATCCCAAAGACCCAAGCCCCGTTCAATCTACCCAGGGAAGGAATTTAATTCACACAGTGAAAGAGCTGCCTGTCAAAGCTGCCTTTCTCTGTGTGGAACAGAACTCCTTCCCTGTCTATGGAGATTCTCAATCTTCCAGGTCATGGTTGTCCCAAAGATGCTTTTTCCTTACTTGTTTTTCTTTCTTTGAAAACATTTTGCTTATCATCCAAAAAGCTTCTTCAGTTCAGTCCAGTTGCGTTTTGGAAAAAAAAAAAACACACCTTTGGATAACACCTTTCCTTGGATTTTTCCAAGGCCTGTTCAGCCTGCCTGCAGAAATAGTTTTCTTCTGCTCACAGAATGAAAGAACTACCTGGAAACATTGATTTTCAGAGCCTTTAGAGTTTTCTCCTCTGGAATCCACAACTTTCATTAGCATCCTTCTCTTCTCTAGAAGAGAAAACACTATGGACTCTAAGCCTCAGTATTCTGAAGGTCTGAGGCTTGGAGTCTTTCAGAATACCAGCTTCATTAGCATCTCCAAAGGAGAAAATGCTAACAATGGACATACTTCTCATGATGGTTCAGAAGCCCCTTCTCCAAATTGCACATTTGGAGGAGCCTTCCAAACCATTGCAAGAATGGGATCCATGTGCAGGATGGGCATGGCAACAGAAACACAAGTAGACCCTGGCGTGGTGGGGCAGGAAAAGGTTCCTGCACTTGTGGACCTAGCCAGGTGACACTGCCCAGCCATGGCAAGTTTCCATATACCAGTGGGTTTGGGTCTTTCCGGGACTCTCCATCGTGAGATACCCCTGTGTAGTTGCTTAACAACCTATGTGGTCACTTAGCAATTGCAACAGGAAGAGCTTAGATTGCAGTTGTTGAGCAAAGCTGTCGTGTGGGCACCTCGCTTAATAATCATAAAAACTTACAAGCAAAATTCCAGGCTCGCTAGTGATTTCAAGTCAAGGACTACAATATGTATAGCTTCCCAGAGAATCCATAACACAGAAATCTCATAAATGTAAGTAAAGATATGGGGTTTTTTTTGTAGGTGCACTTTGTGGCATGATGGCAATAGCAGACACAGTCAAGCCAGAGGCAGCCTTAGCAATGCACGTATTGCAGAATATGGGAGTGGATGTGGTGCTTATTACAGGAGACAATAGGAAAACAGCCAAAGCAATTGCAACTCAGGTATGGTTCCTTGTTGAAAAGGTATGCAAGAAAATTATTAACCTTTGTTGGGCTTATTGAATGGGTGCTAAATTGGAAAGTAACCATTCCTTTCATATTGCTTGGAGGTTCGTACAACATACAAAATGGATTTACAGTCTACAAAATTGATAGTGTGACATCAACATTGATTCTACCATTAACAGGCTGAATGGTTCATTGAAAAGAAACAAGTAATACTGGCTTGAGCAGAATAAAATTGAGAGGGCATACAGTGCAATCATTAAAAACACACAATAATTCTTTATCCTACTGTTCCTCAAGAAAAGTCAGGAATATAACATGACATGTTTCCTCCCAATCTTTTGCCAAAAGGTTCTGCGAGACATAGTAGAAACTGATTCATTAAAAAGTTTGTTACTTCATGAGGATTTAAATCCAATTATTCTTATTTTAACCTATCAATCAAAGCTAAGGACACGCAACCCCGTATTCTAAAGATGTTTTAGAGTTTGCTTCCCATCACTTCTAGACAGCACTGCAATGGCCAAGTTTATAAGGATTCTAATTCAATAAATTTGTGAGGGCCCAGATTGATAATTCCTGGTCCAAATATAAAGGTTCTATCTGTAATCTTCCAAGCAACCAGACACAGAAGCCTAGAAACTAAGTATAAACTCTTTGTGTAAATGGCAGCTCTGTAATGGGGCATTTCCTTCATACCTAAAGTTGCCAGATTTCTAAAAAGAACACAATAATCCAGTACTGTACAGTATTTAAATCTGAGTACCGAATTATCTTTAGCATCTTTGTTTTAGGATATGTATGGTTCTTTGTGGAACTGTCTGTGCGTGGGATAATATTTTTATAGCAAAGTTTAAAAATTGCCTCTTACAGATCTGTATCTTTTATGGTGCTTTATTTCTGCCTTTCCTCATCCACCCAAAGCCTTTGAGAAACTAATATTAACGCCTTTCCTATTTCTGAAAAAGAGGTTGAATATTTGGAAGTAGTTATATGGACTTTATGCCAGCAGTTGGTTAAGGGATGGCATGCTGCTGACTATCAACTTTTTCCTTCACATTTCTCTGCTATTTTTGAAAACAGATGCCAGACTAGATAGTTTAGAAGAGTACGAGACCCCATTTTTAATACATATTTTTCCAAAAGATGCTCTATTCTATAAAAGGACATAATTCAAAGAAGAAGTGTTTTTCTGTGTCTAGGTTGGGATCAGAAAAGTATTTGCCGAGGTTCTCCCATCTCATAAAGTAGCCAAAGTCCAGGCGCTCCAAACCTCCGGAAGAAAAGTTGCCATGGTTGGAGATGGGGTCAATGATTCACCAGCACTGGCCCAGGCTGATGTCGGCATTGCCATTGGGACGGGCACAGATGTCGCCATTGAAGCAGCAGATGTTGTGCTGATTCATGTGAGCTTGCAAAATATAAAGTGGTGATAGGGAGGTAGGGGAGATTCCGAGGACTTTTTGAGAAGTTGGAACCCCCCAAAAAAAGTCTTTTTTTTTTGGTACAGAATAATTTGCTGGATGTAGTTGCAACTATCCATCTATCCAGGAAGACAATGAAGAGAATCAGAATAAACCTTATCCTGGCCTTAATATACAATCTCATTGGCATACCTATAGCAGCAGGTAAATTATTCATACTATCTCAATGGATTGGTGGAAGGTAAGTAAGAGATTTCTTATTTGTTTAAAACCTTCACAATGGGATTGTTTTTTCTGTTCTTTTAAGAGCTGCCTTGTAACGTTATGTCTATAATCAATTATTTGAAAGCAGAGGAAGGAGACAGAAAAGTGTAAGTGAGGGAAACCCACATCTCAAGAATCTGTTGATTTTGCCAAGTGCTTTAAAAAAAGAAAATGCACTGTGAAAAAGATTTTGGCTTGATTAATAATATACCCATCAGCAGCCTCACTGTGGTGTTGCCTAAGCAGTTAGGTTTTAATGTCAAAAATATTCTAATTTACACCACTTTTGCTGATCTTGTTCGATGATGATGATGACTAGGACTTTGTGGAATTCAATGCTTCAGGAAGACAACAAATTGGCTGATGTGAATTCCCTCTAATAATGGAATGCCGCCTGTGAACTCCAGTTGTACTGAACTGATATTATTCTGAGCATATAAAATAGAAAGCAAACAATAAACTTGTGGGAGAAGAAATACACAAATACCAAGAATAATTCTGTTTTATAGTAAACTCAGCTTTGAGCAGGCAGATGTAAAAAATGATTTAAGACCAAATTTTGCTTGCACATAACTTTATTCAACTAATATTCCATACCTTGTCTATTTTTTGTGTCAGGAGTATTTATGCCTTTAGGACTTGTGCTACAGCCATGGATGGGTTCAGCTGCAATGGCTGCATCTTCGATATCCGTATTGCTCTCTTCCCTGCAGCTAAAATGGTAAGTCATCTCCCAGTCCCGAATTAACATGCTCTGCCCAGAGTCATTTAATGAAATGGGTGTATCCATTTCCTAAAACTTTAAATCTAGGCTATTAAGAGTAATAATGGTGGTGGGTGATGCCTTTCTTCTGCCTCTGCTCAGCATTATGCTGGAACTTTCTAAATAAGTTTGCTTGAAGAGGACTGGCAACTTCCAAATATGGGCCACAGCTGCAGTAGTCTGGTTCTAAGAAAAAAAAATACTGAGCAAATGCCTTCAACTACCGGTAATTTTCAACTTATAACTACAATTGGAACCGGAATTTCGATCATGTCGTGGTGGCCTTAAATCGAGGCATCCATTTTGCAGCTGTTTCTTAAAATAGTTGTTAAGTGAACCATGTATGTCTAAAGCCATTCTCTTGACTGGGTACTTTTGGCCACAAACTGGCCAAAGAAACTGATAAAAAAAACTTGAGGTCACACACAATTGTGTGACATGATTGCAATCAGTTTTAAATTTGAACTGGTTGCCAAGTGCCTGAAATGTGCTTATGTGACCGTGGTGGGGAGGGGAGAGGCAACATTTTACATTTTAGGATAAAGAAGTGCTTTGTGAACTGTAAGGCATAGTTCCAAGGCCACCTTAACTCCACCGTCAGCCTCCTGCCGACCTGTGCGTTCCCACAGGGCTGGCCTTCTTGGGGTTCCACTGTCAGGATGATGTCATCTGGCAGCCCTAAGGGCTCGAGCCTTCTCTGTGGGGGCACCCTCCCTCTGGAATGAACTGCCCCCGGAGATCCGGACCATTACGGACCTACAGACCTTCCGGCGCACACTGAAGACCTTTCTGTTCCAACAAGCCAGTCTGGCCTAGTACCGTCAGTTGGGGATTTTAAATTGGTTTTTAATTTTTAGTATGTATTTTAAATTGTTTTTAAATTTTAAATTTCAATTTGGTCGGCCTTGATTTAATTAATTTTAATTGGGTTTTTAAATTGTTTACTTGTATGTTTTTACCGGGCTATGCACTGCCCTGAGTCCTTCGGGAGAGGGGGCGGTATAAAAATCCTTGAAATAAATAAATCCCACAGCTCTTTTTTTTTAATTTGTAAGTTTTGTATATGTAAATTGTCATTGTCCTCACAGTTTTAAATATTATCCTATTAGACATATTGAACCTTCCTGGAATTCTCCACATATTAGGTAATTGTTATGTTATGATATAAACATTTGAAGTTAATTTGTTCCTTTCGCACCTATTTCTTGATCTTGAGCTGAGTCTCATCCACTTGTTGAATTGCAGCCAAGATCAGGTGTGGTTCTTGTTCTCAAAATAGAATTGCATATTCCTACTTCATATTTAGCAATTTGATGATTTAAGCCTTCTGAAGAATAGCCGAAAAAATAATTCAAAAGGAATCTGCATAGCATAGAGGGAAAGAAATAGACCAGCAACAATGCTGTTGGTGGAAATGAACCCTCAATGGCTTTGCTTCACATTATTTATGTGAAAAAGTAACTACTGTAATGTAGAGTAGCTCTTGCCTAATGCTGATGGTTGATTCATAAGTCACTTGCTTTGAAAAAGATGTCCTGAAATATTTAATCATGCTGAAGGATACCAAACAAAACCTTTTGGATTTAAAATTGTATTTTATTTTTTATTTTATTTGTTTGTAAAACATGTACAAGATAGCAGGTATAGGTATAAACATAAATGTAAACAAAGGAATTAGGTACAGATAAATGGGGACAGTAAGACAGAGACGCTAGGCACACTGGTGCGCTTATGCATGCCCCCTTTATGGACCTCTTAGGAGTGGGGTGAAGTCCATGGTAAACAGTTTGAGGTTGTAACATTAGAGTTGGGTAGAGCACTCCAGGCATTGACCACTCTGTTGCTGAAGTTGTATTTTCTGCAATTGAGTTTGGAGCAGTTTACCTTGAATTTGTATTGATTGTTTGTCCATGTGATTATTGTGGTTGAAGCTGAAGTAGTCGTTGACAGGTAAGATGTTGTAGCAGACAATTTTGTGTGCTATGCTTAGATCAGACCACAGGTGGCATAGTTTCAGATTGTCCCGGCCCAGAATTTCAAGTGTGGTGGTGTAAGGAATTCTATTGTGAGTAGAGGAGTAGAGTACTCTTCTTGTGAAATACTTCTGGACCTGCTCAATTGTGTTAATGTCTGATATACAGTGTGGATTCCAGGCAGATGAGTTGTATTCAAGAATTGGCCTGGCGAAGGTTTTGTATGCCCTGGTTAGCAATACAACGTTACCGGAGAAGAAGCTTCGCAAGATTAGGTTAATGCCCTTTTGGCAATGCTATTACTCTGGGATTTAGATCGTTTGAGATGAGCACTGCTAGGTCCCTGACAGAGTGAGGGCAGAGCAATTATAGACCTCAAGATCAGTTCCTCAAGCGTCCCCACCAGAGCACATGGAAATCTCTTCCTGTGGCATCTCACAACATGTTTGCTTCAGCGTTTCAATGAGCAAAGTTGCCATATCTCTGGTTATCATAGACACTATGATTAAACCACCAGATTAATCCTCCAGTGGCTCTCAAGAGGCTTCTGAAGGAAATATCAGGCAAATCCCAGAACAGATAAACATCTCCAATATATCGTTCCCTGCTGACAGCCATTCCTCAAAAGGGTTTTCCCAATCATTGCTAGATCAATAGGAGAACTGCTGCCATCAATTGGGTGCTTAGGATTTTATATCAATTTACCATTCATAGCACACACACACACACACACACACACACACACACACACACAAATACATATATAGCCATTTTAGCTTAGCGGACTAATATTTTTAAACTATTGATCAGCCAACGCCGAGTCAATTCAGCAGCTGATGGATTCTCTTTGGTTTCGATAAATTAGACTAGCTCCATCGTTTCATATCAGTGAGATATATGACTTCACACACAATATGGTTCAACAGCTCAACAGGACAACCGTATTGGAAGAATTTGTGTGAGGCAAATGAAATTCAGGGCTGGGTGACCAAGAGAATATATCATGGTGGCCAAGGTCTTCTGCTGGTCCTTTAAACCGCAAGTTAAGAAAGAGTGAAAAATTAGGTACAGTATTAGAGTTTGGAGCATCTCTATTCTTTCACAATTTGAGCATTAAGACATTCAGACCTAGGTGAGGCTTAAGACAAGGGAGCAGATCAACAAATGAGGCATGACATATTCTTAACCAGATATCAAGCAGTTCTTTCACTCTCTCTAGCATCCTGTTTGAATCAAGGTTTCTGCCAACAGAAACAAGGATAGACCAAATGAGCAGGAATGTTGGCTATTGTTGCCGTGTTACTGTTTCCAGAATTGGCCATGAAGGTACAACCACTTAAATGCACTGGAGAAGAAGCCCTTAAAATTCCCCAGGAATGGTACCAGGATGGAGAACTTCTCATTGGTGGATTGATGTCCCACATCCATTACTTGTTCCCTGAAATTAGTTTCAAGCGACATCCTTTTGAGGAATCTGTTGACCTCCCATTGTAAGAAATTACTTTCTTACCTGATTTTAATCTAATCACTGTTCCTTCCATCCATGTAAAATAGAGAGCTCCCTTCAACATGCTGTATGTTTGAAGATATAAGGTCACATGGACAGATTCTTTAAAATAGTTGGAGGTCCATCTGATCTACTTATAATCTTTGAAAGAGCCATTCAAAATTGAAACAGAAAAGTTGTTAAGAAGAATAGAAATGTGTGGGCTCTTCTACTCACACTCTTCCTTTCAGAAAGAAATAGGAAGAAATTAAAGTATAGAAGGAAAAGTAAATTTATAACCATATGGCTATGTTCTTCAGCTTTATAGCTTCTTTACCAATAAAATCTTCTGTAATATTTCCTCATAAATTTGTTCTATTCAGCTTAAATTCTTTCTATAGTAAATTAGAAAGAATCTAATTGAAAAATCAAGTCCATTTGGTTTCTTCCAGCTGAGTAACCTGTCTTCTCTTCAGAGTTGGGGGGGAATATCTTCTGGAAAATTAGTGATTAATGTCATCAATAATTTTATTTAATTTCAAAGGGCAAAATTTTAGCTTTTACAGCACTCTTGGTCTAATAGGGGAGCATTTTGTAATTATGGATTGAACAAGAGTTTATTAAGGACTAAAACTTGCATGAAAGTATATGACAATCAACATTTCTTTCTATGGGGCAGGAAAAAAGAGAATTATTTTGTAAACCTCTTCTATGTGACAACTATTAAGATATTTATATTTCAGGATTGTTATCATGTCATCCTTCTATAAAATCTTTCATGATTTCTCCAATAATTCCAAAGGGAACTTGGGACTTTATATTCAATCATGCTGAAAACATTTCCTTTTGTGGGTTTTTTTGGTATTGGCAGTTTAAATATATGTTAAAGGGTACAATTAAATACTTCCTATAAAGATATGAATCTTGATTCTGAAGAGACAAATTGTTGGAATTCAGCTAGATACAAAGGTCGTCTAGAAAGCAGAATCAAAACATATTTCCTGTGATTTTTTTTTTCCATTGGATATCTCTTCCTTAATAATGCATGGCACAATTCTCTTTTGAAGAAAGTTACTTTATTTGCAGTGTGATAACCAAGTTCTACCAACACATCTTGGCTTTAGTGTTTGCAGTGAAAGAGATCAACAAGGATCCTCACATCTTACCCAACGTCACTCTTG
>JANHFJ010008975.1:471864-484167 GCA_032468195.1 Cerberus rynchops
AACAGAAAACAAACCTTTTCAGATTCTTCAATCCAAATAAAAATAGCCCAAGGGGAAACAAAAAAAATCCTATGCTAAACCTCAAAGCATAACACAGGAACAAGAGGCATAGAACAAGCCACACAAAGCCAGGAAAGAAAACACGGTGTCCAGAAAACCAGACCACCAAACTCAGAGCTTGAAATGGTTCCTAGAGTTATTTGTGACTACTGGGCTCTATGATAAGCTTACTGGAAGGTGGCACAGTTATTGTTTCATAATGAAAGATTAAGTCCGAGTCAAGCAAATGAATATGCTCATGTCTACCAACATGTGAATTGGAACAAAGGTTTCTACGGCCAGGGATTCTCACAATCTGTTCTGATGCTTTGCATCTTTTTCTGACAGCTGCTGAGATACAATACAAACTCAGAAGTGAATATAGGCAAGACATAAATCCAACGAACATATACAAACATTTCAGGGTAATTTCTTAGTTTCAAGTCACAGCTAGGAATGTTTTAGATCAATTTGACTGTTTTTTTATGTCACCAGAAATTAAAATTATCAAAGATATCAAGCAATACATACACTTTGACATAACTTTTAGCTATGCATTGTTTGATTATTTCCATGTCAGATTAATTAAATTGACAGCCATCTCCGGATCAGATATATTCCACTTTTGTTATAACTTTTTGGATTTCTAATATTTTCAAGATATCAGATTCTATTTACTGTAGGTAGGCTGTTCTTATTTACAATTTTAAACGAGAAAAAGACAAGCAATAAAATTTTCAGCTAAATCTAAATATACTCAGAGCTATTTATGCAACCTTTCCCATATGCTATATTCCTCGTTTATGTAATCAATATTACCTATAAAGCCACATGACTGAATTTACAAACTATTTTTATTCAGTCTCTTGGCTTCGTGCATTACCTACCTATAAAATCAACCACACTTCTTTTCCAGAAAGCTCTAATAAGAAATGCTTTTTTTCGTTACAAGTTTAAACTGGTTCCATCTTTTGCAGATGCCTACTAGCATCTGCATCTGCACCATTATGTTTGAGAGATATGTTTCACATTCTGAGGTACAGTTAAGGGCAGCAAGTCTGCCGTACAATTTAACAGAACCCAACCCTTATTAATTTATTCTTCTATTAATGTTTTCTTTCCAATGTTTTTAGAATATCAGAAACGGACAACCTGAAAATCTGTGTTGCTGAAAATCCAAAGCACTGTTGAACTGTTAAATTCCTAACATTTAAATGCAAAACAAGGCAGAGAGAAAAAATAAAGGGGAAAATAATATATTATATCACAAAATACTTACATGGCATTGTTTGATAGATACTTGGCCAGTATTGACCATTATCTCTCTTCATCCAGACCCGAACCGATCTACAAAGGAAAAGAATAGGGCATTTTCAGATATTTCCCTCTAATGGAAAGTGTCTCAGAAAGAAAATGGAAAAATTCTGAGTATGAGAAGTTAATTATCAAGGCTTCCGAAGGAATTAAATGAGAATTGGTCGCCTTGTACCTTCTTCAGGTAGTCCTCGACTTATGACCACAACTGAGCTTAAAATTTATGTTGCTAAATGAGAAATTTGTTAAGTGAGTTTTGCCCCATTTTACGACTTTTGTTCCCATTTGTTAAGGGAACCACTGCAGTTGTTAAATTAATAACATGGATGTTAAGTGAATCTAGTTTTCCCATTGACTTTGCTTATTAGAAGGTCGCAAAAAGGGATCATGTGATCCCAGAACTCAGCAACTATCATAAATGTGATTCAGTTGTCAAGCATTCAAATATAAATCACATGACCATGGGGATGCTGCAATGGTCATAAGTGTGAAAAATAATAAGTCACTTTATTCAGTGTGGTTGTAACTTCAAACAGACACTAAGCTAACTGTTGTAAGTCAAGGACTACCTGTACTAAAGCAGAAACTGCAGCCATGACCTAGCACTCAGTTGAAGTAGAGTAATATTGATCCTGCATTTTTTTCCTCATTTTATTTTTTGAACTAATGACGTTTTTTCCAGACCATTCTTGTTATCATACATTCAGTTATTTTCAGTCAGCCAACAAAAACAAACACACCCTAATTTTAATGTTGCATAAATATGGAAGGCTTTTATCCCTATGAGTGATAAAGAGTTGAAAGAAAATATTTTATTAGAATACGAAGAACAGAGGAAGCATTTAAAAAGTCACTTGGCAAGCACAGGGAATCCTTCTCCCCTTAATACTGATATACTGGTTGTGTCACTATCATGTACTTTCGAGCTAGAGCTTGTGCATTGTCAATGCTTCAAAATGATGTAATATAACCTGTTTTACAAAGGTTTCCTTCATTTACCCAATCCACACATAGACATACAGACCAGATTCTTCCATCACAAAAACCAATAAACAATGTTTTGCAAATCCCAATGATTAGATTTCATAAAGCAGACATGGCTTACTTGGCTTTGGCTTGGTATACCTAATTGTATTATAATTGTAATGTAATTGTAATGTTCATCCCTGCAGCATTTAAGATTATATTTTCCCACTAGTGACTTGTGGCATCTTTTAGGGCCGCGCAAAAATAATTATGAGGACAGGCACTTCAGAGATAGTTGTATGGTGAATAAAGGCACAATAAACCACCACTAATGAAACAGCCTAAACAAACCATTACAGGAAGAAGTGTTATTAAATTTTGGATCCTAGCAACCTACGGCTATTATGTGAATATTCACAATAGTTCTTTGGCATGATTATTGAATCAATTTTCTTGACAAAAGGACAGAGGGAAAGATCGAATATTTCATTAAAATTTAGCAAACACTAATAATAAAGAACCATTAATGTGTAACAAAATTCTTCCAAAGCCATTTACATGAAGGACGCTGGGCTACAAATATAGGTCATCTCTAGATAATCAGCATTACCGTAGTAGCCACAGAGTCACTTCCAGTGACACGGGCAGGCGTATAAATTTGATAGATGGGGATGGGGGTAAGAGATGCAACATAAAAAAAGAAGAAAGAATGGTGATAAACTATTGTTTGTCTACCACTTTCCAAGATCTTTCTTTGAGGCCTTCTATTCTTATCTTCCTTTGTTTTCCTGCTCCTTTACCTTTTTTCTTTTGCATATCTACCAAATGCAAGCCATTGGGGGAAAGATATATCTTAAGAATTGTATTTAATGTTCAGTATTAGCTTCTTTGCCTACAGTTGAATAAAACAAACAAGCAGCTACTGGCTTCAGGGGGAAAAAAACAAATCAGGGGACTACAAACCAGAAAAACCAGTTCGGGGAAAATGTGTATTATGCTCAAGGAGAAACTTTACTTAATGCTTGAGTATACACATCTCCAAAAAATACATCCCTGTAAAATTGTTCTGACTGAATGAGCTAGAGTCAAAAAATGATGCAGAAAGAGGTCAGCAATAGGTCAGTAGCCCCCAACCTTTGTGGCTTAGTGGGCCGACTGAGGGAGGGGGAAGGGGGAACCAAGCCACATGAGTGGCAGGCTGGTGCATGAGTTGAGCTGTGTGCATGGTCCAATTCCAAATAGGCCACGGCCAGGGAGTGGGCCACGGCCTGGGGTCTGGGGACCCCTGAAATAGGTTTTCCCTTGCATTATCACAATATGCCAGAGTCTGTTAATTTTACTTATGTACTTATTACAGTTATTTATATATTACTTTCAGGATTATATACCTATTAAGCAATATCATCAATAATATTTTAATAAATAGTATTTTAAAAAACAAAACAACTTTTGGAATTCTTCAGCTAGGAAAATCAGTAACCGTATGGAACAAAAGATGGTCTAAGACTAAGATTATGTCAGCTTTATATAGCCTTCAGATACTGTATATGGGAACCACAAAACTCAGAATTCTTAGCCAACTTCACTAGGAATTCTAGGAACAAAACATAGCAGAGAAGCAGTGGTGGAATTCAAATTTTTTATTACCAGTTCTGTGGGTGTGGCTGGGGGGGTCATGTGACTGGGTGAGCAGTTTCTGTAAGCAGGCAATAAAGATTAGACTAGAAACAACACCAGAATCTTTCTTTCCTGCCTTCCTGACAGGATTAACCTGTAAAGTGGTAAAAAACAAAAGGAGATTTCTTCTAACAACCAGTTCTCCAACCTGCTTAGAAAATTTACTACCGGTTCTAGCGAACCTGCTAGACCCTGCTGAATTTCACCTCTGCAGAGAAGTCTGTTTGGAGAAGGCTTTATAATTCATATTAAGGAAAGAGTCAATTACTTATAGGTACACAATAACACCCCAGCTGAAATTATAAACCAGAAATATAATAAATTAAAAAATAACCTTTGTAGCACCATCCTCAGATGTGACTTAATTAAATGTAACTGAGTACAACACATATATAGGATATTTGATATTAGTTCTCCCCTTTTCAAGTTGGCACATCTTTTCCTTTCCACTCTCATAGCCCAGTTTTTCTTTTTCAGTACATGCTACAACTTTTCACTATCAGATTAAGCCAGGGGTGTCAAACTCACACTGTCATGGCGGCATCACGTGATGTATCTGGACTTTTTTCCCCTTTGCTAAACCGGGCATGGGCATGGCCAAGCACATGACGCATCCGGCCCATGGGTCGAGAGTTTGACAGCCTTGGATTAAGCCTTCACTTCAGGAAATTTTTCTTCTATCTGACCTTTTGGTCTCCTGTTTGCGTTTCCTCTTGGAAATACCCTGTTGTTGTTTAGTTAGTCTACCGGACTGGTATGTCTTTTTAACTCCATGATTTTTGCATTCTTTCAAGAACTATGTTGAAAGCACTGTAATAAAATTAAAAATTAAAAATCTGTAATTAGTATTTAATTTAAACCTGATCAACAAATTAACAATTCAATTTTGTAAGTATGTGGTTCACAAGTTAATATAAGTCATAGTGCAAACACCAAAAAAATTAGAAAACTGATAACTGCGAAACTGTACCAAGACTTTCAAGCAACAATCTAAATAAAGAAGGGTAGTAAAAAAACTTTCTGGGGTTTTTCACCCAAAAAGAATAGCCAGATTGTTAATGGAGGAACTAACTAACAAGCTATTGTGGCATTTTTTTCTAGCAACAATTACTGGTCTACAAAATTATTTCTTAAATGTTTTATATTTTATTGCTCTGCATATTTATTCATTTATTTGCCAAGGGTGGTGGACACACACCCTCTTCTACAAATAATCAATTTGCATCTCACTGCAATTGTGGGTGGGTCCCTTCCCCGTCACATATCTACTCAAGTGTAGGATAGGAAGAGTACATGAATCCTAACAAACTGAAAGAAACAGGAACTGAGTAAACGAGGGTATTGCCCCTTCCTGAAAGGAAGCAAGGAACTGCTACAAAGAAAGCAAGTATTATATACAAATTTTAATAGCCTGACAGATGCCCCCTTTTTTCCAATGGAAAGATGTTGCCATTGTCAGCAAAGGCTTTGGTTGTTATTCTTTTATGTTTTAAAAAGACACAATGATTTTTTTTCCTTTTCTATATTTGCTTTGTCTAAAGGCATCTCAAGTGAAAAAGACGATGCAATATAACTTTTAAAGTCTACGTTGATAGGCACTAACACACTTCACACTCATTTCCCTAAGGTTTCCAGAGCTATATAATAACTATTCAGAGAAACTAAGAAAGGCAGAATACCAATTCTTTAATGAAGCAGCCACAATGAAGCTCACACAAGGCACAATACATTCTTTCTCTGACACTCCCATGGCCAGATTCCCAGAACTAGTAGACTGCAAAGGATGTGAAGATTGAAAGTAGGTGGTAATGCTCCATAGAAGCAAGGTCTTTGGAATATTAACTTTATGTATTTCCCCAAGAACTATGTGATATAAAAGAATTGGCGACTTCTAGGAAAGTCTGAAATATGAAGTTATGGATGAAAAATTTCTGATGTATTGACTGTGCCCAAAATCAAGAGGGGACTCCAAGCACTTCAAAAGTCTAGCAAATCTGGGTATCAGAGAATTTGAGCGGAATTTCCTGGCCTTAGATTTCATAGGATGAAATCATTAGTAAACCCAAGAAAAGATGGGGAGATCCTAAGAAACGGCAAGTATTTTTTTTCTTTTTAATCCAGCATTTATTGTTTTCTTAGATTTATATCCCAAGTAATTCTGTAGGGAGCTCGAGGTAAAACTACATAGTGCTTCCTCTTCCTATTTTCATCATCCAGCAACACTGTGAAATAGGATGGTCTGAGAAAATGGTTGATCTAGTAAGTTTCCATAGGCTTCTCTTCTTAAAAAAAAAAACATTTTAAGTACACCTGTCATAGAATCATGAACCACTTAACCTTCCCTCTACTACAACCCACAAATTTCTCAGTTAAAACTACTTCATGTAACTTAGCAATATAAGAAATCAAAGAGATCAATACAGTATACTTTACTTCTGCAGCCCAATCTAGAATAACTGCAGAAGCAAATTATATTCTGTAAAATCAGGCCTAATGGATCCCTGAGAAACACAAATCTGGCAGCTTATTTTAACTTTATTAACAACAGGCAGCATTTCAACCATGCCATTTAGATAGAACCTCCCATCATTGACTATTTTATAATGAGTATCCAAGCAGCAATTGCTAATTGACTTAGCAAGCCCAAACTTGCATAAATCTAGACAAGGAAAGAACGAACAATGAGAGATATAAACAAGAGACAGGTGATAGTATAGAAACACATTCAAATTTAGCAGGCTAAGAACAAGACAAGGTGCTAATAAGTATGCTGCCTGTGGGTTTATTTCAAAAATTCCCTTCAAGGATATAATTCGTTTTACCACAAAAACTATCTGTCCCCTTCCCTGCTACTTGGCACAGTGAGTGGCAAGCAGTGCAGGAGAGAGAGACGGAGGCCATTTCATCACCTTGCGGCTCTAAACATCTATCCTGCTTACTTCACCTTTACCCATCAATATGTCTCCAACAGCTTATGCCTGAAGAAATGCAACCCTTGAAAAAAGCAGATGCCTATTTTTATGGCTGAAAGCTACAAGGTCTGTACAGGTAGTCCTCACTTCATGACTAACTGGGACAACAATTTCTGTTGCTAAACAAAGCAGCTCTTTGGGAAAGCATTAAGTGACCATCCTACTTAGCAAGATAGTTTTGGGATACCTGGTTGTGATTGTTAGTTGAGGACTGTGCCATCGTTAGGCGGATCCTCATGTTTTTCCTACTCTGCTCCTCTACCTTGGCTGATCCCAGCAAGCTTCCTTCCTGTCCTCCCATCTTGCCTTCGCTTCAACCCACCCATTTCCCCATCACCCCCAGCCTTTTGGCCATCATGCCCTTCACCTCCAACATCTTGCTGCCCCAATTGACCTTTGCCATTTTCTTCTACCACTGCTGGCCAGGAATCCAGGCATGGGCAAAGGGGTAGCTCTGGGACATGTGAGGTGAGCATGGCAAGGAGGTGGTTGGGCCCAGCTGAGGTGAAGACAGCAGGATGGAGCCAGTAGTTCATATAGGATAGGGGAATCATGTGGTCCTTGCCTAATGACCACTTTGCTTAGGGATGGAGATTAATTCCAATTAGCATAATTAAGCACTGCTGGCCACCACTTTCATCCAGGGAAATGCCACCAGCACCATTATTCTGCCTCACTCCATCCCACTGCCTCCTCCCTGGCTGGATTAAGCAAGCTCCCGTCAGCAGACAAGACTACAATGCTATGCCACGTGGGCTATGCCCTCACCTGATCCTGATCCAGCAGCAGGGTGATGGCGAGATGGGGAGCTGAAGGCAGCAGTGGCAGAGTGCAAGGCAGCCAAAAAAAGCAGAGGCGGGGGCAGGGGGAGGGGGAGAGACAGATGGATGGCAGGAATTGAAGCTCATGCTATGGCTGTAAATATGGGTAGCTCGCTAAGCATCCAAATTTTGAACATTTGTCTGTGGGGGCACTATAATGGTTATAACTTCTGAGGACAGGGCATAGCTACCATTTGTTCAGCTCTGTCAACCTTCAAACAGTCACTGCACAAAAGGTCAGTAAGGTACAGGTAAGCAATGACTCCCTATATTATTGGATCTTTGTTTTGAAGCAAAACGTATTGCTACCTTCAAAGAAGAAAGTAACTCTGTAGTAGTTATAGGTAAACCATGCCAAATAATTTCCCTGATAATATTTTGCATCAGCAAAGTGTCAGCTTTTGATTTAAGCTTCAGCTAATCAGCTTTAGAGATTACATTCCTTAAATTGTGGATTCTACAACAATATTTTGAATATTCATACGACAGAGAACATAGGTATGGATTTCCTCTTATTTATGGCCTGCTTCTCTCAATCAGATCAATAAAGAGGCTGTAAAAGCTGAAATAAGTCTCATGAACACAATTCTTTCCTGGGGAATAATAGTCTGACAACCTGGCTAGACAGACTGATTACAAAAAAGAAATATAAGGGGCTGAATCGATTTTCATGGCTTCTCAATACCATCTTGGAATAGAGCGTTGAACCTTTTGTCCCTTCAACACAAGCTAACTACCTTAGCATTAAATTGGGCAGGTCTGTGAATATGCAACTTCTTGATATAAAAGAAACATATTTAATATTTCTGTTTGCAGATAATCCACACTGGGGTGGGGCGGTATGCTATACCATCTCTGACTACATAAGAAAAGTAACTGACATTCAGCAAACAAAGGAAATGTGGCCATGACAGAAGCATTTCTCAAGTTAATGCAGTCAACATTTGTACTTTTCTAATTTTACAATGCACTTTTGTAATTAATGAAAACTGAACAAAAATGAACAGAAGCCCTTCTATTTGGGAAAAAAATGTAGGCAGAAAATGCAAATGTTAGAAGAAAACACAAACACAAATCTAGGCACCAATAGGCACAACATTTCAGAAAGAGGAAGGAAGGAATCAGTTAGGAGAAACAAGAAACTAAGATATCAAATTTGACCAATTTGCCCCTACCAGATAACGATCTTTGCTTTTTTACATTATCAGCAGATTCTGTAGCTTTACACTTTAGACATAGCTATCCAATATAGCTAGGTTTCAATTTTCAAAATGGAATTGTAAGGTCAAAGAAGCAACATTAAATCCTGTAACTGTCACTTCTGTCTTGCTGCCCAGGATACAATAAAAGCCTTCTTCCATAACCAAAGACTACTAATGAGGGAGATCTCTCTCTTACATTGAGTGAGAAAAATTTGCTTCACTTCATGCAGACAGTTAGAAGTAAAAAGAATTTGTAAAGTATGACATTTCCAAACTTGACAAAGAGATCCTTCCCAAAGGCCAAGGTCAGTCATTATTAGTCTTTATATACCTCACCTGGATGACAATGCTTCATGCCTCACAATGCTCTCATTCTGAGGAGAAAATGGCTACAGCAATTTCATGGCTCTAACAGCTATTGACACCATGCATGATTTAGAGCAGGGATGGCAAATCTCTGACATATGTATCAAAGGTGACACACCATAATGATTTGGGTAATATACTTGCACTCCCAACATCCAACATCAACTACTCTCGAAAGCATGACCTGTTCTCACACAATATGGAGAATGGCAAGAGGTAGTCTTTTTAAGTGGCAGCAGTGGTACAAGGAGTAAAGGCTGGGGACATTCAGGCCCCACGTCAGTGCTGCCACCAAATGCCATAGTTCAGGATGGTCTAGATGTGGGGAGAGACAAGGAATTGTTTCTCTGTTGTTTGTGTCTGTGCGAGTGTGAAAGTGAAAGAAGCAGACTGAAGTTAGGCATTTTCTGAATATTTGACACACTAAGCCCAAAAGGTTCACCATCACTGATTTAGAGTCAAAAATCAGAGTATAGATGAAGGAACAGAACCTGACAGTCATATATTATTTTCCCATTGCTCTTTGCACATGTTAATGTTTTCCTCTTTTCATTTATTTGCTAGGGTCAGTGGATTTACAGTTGTGCATCAACTGATAAACTACATAGATAAACCATATAGCTAGACAGATGTTACAACTTTATTAAAAGACTACTTAAAAAAAACAGCAGAACCGCAATTTCCTGCAAATATTAGTTAATTGCTGTTCAGAAATACCTTGAAGTTCTTTCTGAATATGAACATAAACAACTAAGCTTCCAATATGATTTACAATTATGTCATTATGCTAACTTCTTTCTTTTTTACATTATAGATTTCTGCGGACATCATTTTTAGCATCTAATTTACTTGTTCAGCTGACCAACAAACCCTTCAAAACTTGCTGGTGCCATTAATCTTCTCCTAAAAGACACATCATTCATTATTATTTGCAATCCTAAGCATTCAGGAAACAAATGATATAATATGGCAATCTTCCATGTGGCTCAGCTGCAAAAATTCAAAAGGAAGCAAATTATGGTTTTGTTGCTGTTTTCTAATGATGAGGAATGATGTATTGACAGATTAGAAGTGAGCAATCCCTCACTCCCAAGAAATGATTCAAGTAACACAAACAAGCTACAGCTCTTACTTTAGCCTTGACAAAGTGGAAGTAGAAAACTAATTTGAACATTGATGATGTAACAGATATGTTTGGACAAACTGAAGTACAGTATGCAACCTATTTTAGCATTTTGAGATAACTCATTTGATGGCTGAATAGTTTGAGAGTGTTACCTTGCCAGCAGTTATTTACCTGATATATTGTTATATGAGACCAGTCAAATAAAATTCTCATCAGCCTGTCAATAGATCAGGGTAACTATCAGAGTGGTGTGAATAGGAAAATAAAGTTTCAGACATTGACACAGATTAATTTAGTTACTTTGCATGATGCAAGATTGGAGAGGGAACAGGTTTTGCTAACTTGAAACATGACCAGGTCAAAAGGCACAAAAAGAAAAACTTCATGTACAGTTCTAAGATTTATTTTTCTACAAATATACACTCACATTGTTATTCTATGGCTCCTACCCAATTGTTCAGAATAGAATTCAAACACTGTTCCTAGCAAAGATAATCATTCAGAAAAACAAGCAACACAGTCCTCATCATTCCAGAAAATCCTGTGCAACCTGAAACAAATTTAAAACAAATGGAGCCTAAACTGAGATTGCACACCAAAGCACTGAGGGGAGTGGTGGAGCCCAACATTGTCCAGGAACAAGATTTAAAAAAATGCATCCCAGAGCTACAAAGGAAAAAATTAGGAGCAGGAAAGGCAGTCTACCTCAATTACTCTGATTTTATTTAACCTTCTCAAAGGGTTTGTTTTTTTCTGCTCACTTAATCCAATAAAGAGATTTTTAGCAACTGAAGGAATGTTTTTACATCATTTATTTTTAGTTCTGTGGTGTATTTCAAAATAATGGTTTCTTCCCTAATCTATACAGGTAGTTCTCAATTTACAACAGCAATTGCGGCTGGAATTTTTATTACTAAGTGATGCAATAATAAGGCACAACTGCAATGTTTAGTGATGGCAATCCATGAAGTCCTGGTTGCTGTTGTTAACTGAATCCCACAGTTGTTAGGTGAGACAACTGGTTGCTGACTTCCCAATGGGGCAGCCTTCAGAAAGTTGTAAATCCCATGACAGCAGGCAGGTAAGTGGGAGAAGGAAGGAGCAAGAGGGTGAGTGAAGGCATGAGGGAGGATTGAGGAGGGTGCATAAAGGGTTGTACGAAAGATACCACACAGGCTGGGGAAAGTGCATGAGGGTGGGTTGCGGAGAGGGTGAGAGTCTACAGGAGACATGATGAAGGTCAGGGAAGGTAAGGGTACAATGGGTTGTGTGATAGATACTGCATGGACTGGGGAAGATGCAAACGGGTGTGCGAGTGGCTAGTGAGAGCATAGAGGGGTAGACAAGGGTGTACTGGTAGGGGAGACTAACCACAATAACTTGCAACCTTTCCTGACTGTTTCCCCATTGACTTTCTAATGAAACTGCAAGAGAAGCTGCAAATGGCAATCATGTGATCTTATTAGAGTGCTTGGTAATTAGTCATAAATGCAAATCATCGATTGTCATATACCCAGATCACAATTATGTGACTAAAGGAACCCTGAGATGGTCAGAACTCCGAAGACAGTAGTAAATATTATTTGTTCAAAAGCATCACTCATAACTTCAAATGTTTCCTGAATGAATGGTTATCGGTCAAGGATTACTAGCAGTCATAATCCAAGATACATACCAGTATATATATGTTTGATTTTTTATTTGGTTATTTGGGTTTTCTCCCACGTGGAATTGGAAGTTTCCTGGCAACATTTCGACGAAGTCTCATTCGTCATCTTCAGGCTTGTGTCTTCGGCCTCGTGCTTCTCAAAGTAATGTGG
>JANHFJ010008978.1:17534-28025 GCA_032468195.1 Cerberus rynchops
GCTTCTGCCTGTGAGGAACAGGAAATGTTGAATCATTCGATTCACAGGGCTCTTTTGTTGACAGTAGAAAGTGTTAATGGGAGTGGATTTCAGTTGCCTTTTGTTCATCTCTCCCCTTTCCCTTTCTAACAAGCTTCAGTCAGGTTGGGCTTTTGAAAGCCTTATTCGTGGTATGTATGTAGATGGTTGTGAATGTACGCGATCCTTCTTACGAACAAAGTCATTCAAACACATTGGGACTGACGTGGCCAGTACTCTTCTGGTATATTTAAGTATCCTTCACTGGTTGTCACTGGCTACTAAAGCGAGGAGTTATTGGAATGCCTGCTTTAGTTCTTTGTTTCAGCTGGGTTTTCCTTGCTTCTGCTGCCATGCAAGAAATATCCATCACATAACAGCAGCAGCCAATTAGCCGTAATACAGTGCAAATAAATGCTTAAATGGATAAATCATCCAGTGGTTAAATTTATTGCAGACAAAGCTGACATTCAAGAGCATGAGCTTGAGCCTAATTTAGCCAATGATTTGGATATGTGGCTGGTGAGTTGAAACTGGGGCCCTGAAGCAGAAATTTGCAATCTCTCTTTCCTTGGAACAGCTCATGTCCCATCTCCCACCATATTTACTTCTATCTGTTATTGCTGTTACTCTTTCATCAACCTCCAACCTTCTCAGCTAATGTCAGATAATAACAATCAACCAAAAGTCAACTAGAAATGTGATACAAATCTAACTGACCCAACTTTGGCATAGGCTCTTTTCTTGACTTTTCAGTGCTTGTTTCCTGGAAAGGGAATTGCACAGAATATGCTTTCAGTAAAATTTGATTTGTAAATTCAAGCATTGTGTTGCCCGTTTTCCTTTGTCTTGTTTCAAAAAAGCATGCGTAGATTTGCAGACTTAAGTCCAATGAAGTTTCCATGGTTTTTATGTGGCAACTCAGACTTAATTTAGATTTTAAAATCTTAAAATAAGTTAAGTCTGGTTCCTTGACAGAATTATGTTTATCTGTATTTTAACAGGATATTCTGTTTTTCATCCTTACTTTCTTGGACTGCCTGGCCAAAATAGTAACAAAAAGTAGAGTACAGATAAGTACAGAAGTACAGAAAAGACTGAAGAGCAACGTCTGTGCTTGTCCTGTCCTTTTCAGATCTGTAGACATTATACAGACCTTGGCCAGATTTCAAAGGACAGTGCAACCAGCTCTGAAAGACCACTAACTGGGCCAGGTTAGCTCTGTTTATTTGGATTAGCTGCTTTGTCCCCTTTCTGCTACCCATGGTAAGCCCCAAAGGTGCTTTTTCAAGAGGCAACTGAATGTTTTGGTTTTTCTTTGAAGATGTTTCACTTATTATCCAAGAAGCTAAAAAATTAATGGGGAAGTATCTTGGAAAACCATTGTTCAATCTTCTGATAAAAACACATATGTTGTATAAAGGGACACAAAGGAATATGTATTGAAAACAATATTTTTAATATCCCCAAGCAATGGTGTGTTCGGGTCTTTTCCCGTGTAAGATTGACAGTACCTTGGCAAAGTTTCGGCGAGGTCCCACTTGCCATCTTGGCTTTGAGTTTGAGGTCTGGCATTCAAGAGCATGAGCTTGAGCCCAATTTAGCCAATGATTTGGATATGTGGCTGGTGAGTTGAAATATCATATAACAATTGCCCAGCCACAAAGATTGGACAAACCAACAGGAGAATAAATGCATGCATCTCAGAAAACAAGAACACAGTCAGAAAAGAAGAAAATATTTCCTCCCTCTTCCAGCACCTTAAAGCCACAGGACATGAAATTAATTTTGAAGGAACCAAATTAATTTCCAACACTGAACACTTCAACAAGAGAATAATCAGGGAAGCCATTGAAATAGAGAAACACCCCATAATATGAATAAATGGAACAATACCTCCCGCCTTCCAGACATCTGGAAACTAGCCCTCATCAACAAATGAGTCCCAACCACAAAAACCAACACTGGACCCAAAACAACACAAGACACCACCACCAATCTCCCTCACAGACCCAAACCCATCCTATAAACGAAAGATAACCACCGTCCAGAAACCAGACCACAGCTGCATCGCCAGCTGCCATACACCCTGACCCCAAAACCAAACAAACTGACACATGCCAAGAACACAGACCCAGACCTCAAACTCAAAGCCAAATCAAAACCCAGAATGCTACATCACAGTTACCCGCTCAGGATATCACATCATGAAACTCAGGAAATCACACCACAAGAACTCAAGAAGTTACAACACAACAAATGACCCAGGAGATCACAGCAGGAGACCCAGGATACCACAACAATAGAATTCACAAGGTCATCACACAACCCATTATCCAAGCCATTAAAACACAGGAGGCGAATGGAAAAGAAAGCACAACACAACAAACAACCCAGGAGATTACAACACAAGACCCAGGATAACACAACAGCAAAACTCACAAGGCCATCACAAAGCCCATTATATCAACATCAACTTCATCAACCAATCAAGAAATAACAATGCAGCCAACCAGCCCAGCACGCCAACCCCCCCCACCAGTATTTATAGAGAGACGGCAACTCTGACCACGCTTTGCTCACACTAGCATGAAGCCAAAAACACCAGTCTGAGGATGGCTAGAGGGATCTCACTGAAACGTCACCAAGATACTCTCAATCTTACACAGGAAAAGACCCAAACACGCCTAGACCTACATACCTGTACCCATGAAAATCTACGAAAACCAATGTTATTTTTATTTACACTTTTTCATTCATTAATCAATCAATTTATCAATCAGCTGAATGACTGAATTATATAATATCTATAGAAAACAGCAGGCTTTTATTGTACTTTGTACAATCTCACCAATTTTCATGTTTGAGGCTCCACTATTTTTGTGGAGAAAATGAATCTCCACAAACAGAAAATAAATAAAAACTAAAAATAACAATATGGGCTTAAAGGCCAAAATGCTTTATATAGTCTCTAGTGGTAAACATCACACCAGAGAAAAGCTCTGGTGTACCACTGATTAGAAAGGCATAGACAGAGAGCAATGCACATTTGTCATCTGGTATTACATCATAAATGTGAGTAGATCAGTGTTAAATGCAGCTAAGTGGCTGGCCTTTTATTATGGTTCTTTTCCCCCTTCCCCTATATCTGCTTACCATTATTCCTTAATCACAGATGCAACCTTCCGCATTTCCGCTTGTTAATTCATTTGTTATTTATGCAACTCTGATCTTTGTGACATATTTATCCTTTGGCCTGACATCAAATCATTTTTAATACATGATCTGTTTAAAGGTGGCCTTTGCCCAGTATTCTTCCTTGTAAACCTCTGACACACACACACACACACACATATGCATTTTTTATTGTTCTCACATATTGCTTATCACTGCATGATTACCACTTTGAAAGCACAGCAGATGGGGTTCCTGCTTTGTGATGAAACAGATGAGATACTCAAATCGATTGCTTTATCAACAATCAGTTGTAGATAAAAATCATTTTAATGAGGGAAATTAATGGTGTTTGCAAACATGATGTTAATTAAAGAGCATTGCTTAGGCTTTCCTCTTCTTTTTTCCCCCTTGCAACACAATTTTTGTTACCCATGACATCTTTCATTATTGACTCATGCCCCAAAGAAAATGCGATTAAAATCTGCTTTTGTTTGATGTAGCTTTTATTGAAGAAAGGAATAGATCTTTCTGAAGTGTCCTGGTGAGATGAAAGTCTAATTATCTCTGCAAATGAAAGGAAAAGCTTTAATTAGGTCTGCACTGAATCTCTGCACTGTGAATTTGTGCATTGTGATGGATGGAGCTTATATCTCCTCAGTGGCTAAGGTTGAAATAATGAAAGAAGAGAAAACGTAACCTGCTCCCATGATTCAACAGGCAAGGTTGAGCTGGAGGTACACCTGTGTTACATGAGTGTGCCCAGAGCAGCTGCCATAGGCCATGTTTCAGTGCAAGGCATTCAGCTGTTCTACAGCCCCCTCCTGAGCTTTGATCTTTTTTCAGACAGCAGGGGATCTAACAAATCAAGCTTTTCATGTTTCACTCTTTCACTCTCTTTTGCTTCACCATTCACACTCTAAATCCAAAGGGAAAGACAAAATATTGTCTTTTTCTGGTGCTATAATGATCAGTAGCTTACATGACTCAAGTTAGCATTATGCTTTACATGAGCTATTTTAAGGTTTGCAGGGGGAAAAATGGGAAGGGGGAAATAACAAGTGTGTTACACACACACACACACATACACACACACATGTAATCTTTTCTTTTTATTTTATGGTTAGTTAACTCTTTATTTGAAC
Organism: Cerberus rynchops; assembly: GCA_032468195.1. Classification (NCBI taxonomy): domain Eukaryota; kingdom Metazoa; phylum Chordata; class Lepidosauria; order Squamata; family Homalopsidae; genus Cerberus; species Cerberus rynchops. Next base: position 21,872 of record JANHFJ010008978.1, read on the forward strand.
ATCATTCTTTAGCATAATACATAATTTCTAATGCATTGTTTTTCTGCAGGACTCTAATGCCCATCCTGGTGAGAAAGGTGACATTTAAGGATATTGTTATGATTCTAATGGCCCCAGGAGGAAATTCTAAATGATGACAAATAATGCAATAACCCAATTTTATACCATCTCTACTCTATTTTTACTATGCTGTTTGAGGCTTACTCAGTCTTCCTGTAGTCCAACTGATAGCAGAAGGTCAAATTGCTACTTATTCACATCACTTGCAGCTAACACTTTCTTTGTCAGGAATCATAAAGCACCTTTGACATCAAGGGCAGTCAAGGGGATTACTTGCACACCTTTCCAGACAGGGTAATGAGGAAGATGGGAAAGGGAATTGAAGACAAATTTGGATCAGCAGGAGCACATTGACCTTTCATTCTTACAGTGTTTTCTATTGTTTTACAAAAAATTAGTGTAATTGTCCGCCTTCTGCAAAAGCCAGGTGTTCCCCAGCTACCTAATCATGTGGAAGAAGGAGAGTGTGCAATAAATAGGATAATTGTGACCTCTATAATTGTTTTCTTAGCTGGTTTAGAAATTAAAATGTGGTGCTGATCTTCAGTGTAAATATTTTTTTTTTCCACTTATAGTTGGAAAGCCTGAAAATGAATGTGACTGTGTATTTCACTAGAGTGGGCTATAATTTGTTCTATGTCAAGAAAAGCAACATTTTCTCATGAATTTGACTTTTTATTTTTTTTGTTGCAAAGTTAGAACTAGGTTTCTTTGCACCTAATCTGTATATCTTTTGTAATTGGCTTTAAATATGCAACAAACCAGAATGTTCTATGTAGTGTATGTGTCTTAATATAGTTAATATATTTTTTTAAGTTTCTTTGTTTTATTTTTATTTTAGTTGAAATACAAAATAGTATCCTGGAAACATTACACTGTATGTACTGTACTGTGCTGTGCTTTATTTTTGTATTACTATAAATAAAAGACACACTTAGAAAAATGTGTTGTCATAATCCATACACTGGTTGGGACATCACTGTGTATGAAATGAGTCCAGTATTAAAGCTTAATAACTGCCCCAAAGCAGAATATTGATATAATAATTTACTGAAAGAGAAACATTTTTGTAGGGGTGATCTAGACAATAATAGGATTTCCAATATCCTGATAGAGCTGATTCTGAGCAAATGCACTTTATTGTAGACTAAACTCTCACCCAGTCATGACTTGGAGATAGCCCCACTATATAAAATGAATTGATGAATCAAATTGCCTTTAGACATTTATAAATTATGAAAATGGAACAAGATATTTGGTTGCTTTTCAGGAATGGAAAAATTTGAGAGGTAAAGCAACTGATTTGCCTTTTATGTTTGTTTTGAAAAAACATTGTAATGTCTCATTGAGATAATGCATATTCCTGTTCTGCAGTCTTCCAAGCCACATCACTGTTCCATGAAGAAAATTGATTATCTTGCAGTAATTTTCTGTGAATATTCTAGACTACAGAACATTTACTGAAAGTTGCAAGTAACTTTGCCAATTGATTGCAAAATCTCTTAAAAACTGGAAAGAAAAAAAAAGAATTGTCACTTTGTCTGAAGTTCAGGAAGCTAACAAAATAAATATTATATACCTTAAACTATCTTCCTCTGCTTTTCCTCCCAATTATCAAAAACCTTGTATCTTTTTCTGCCATTCCTGAGCCAAAAGATATGACACAGCTTTATAAGAGCAAAGTATTTCATATTATATAAATATGTTACACATGTCTTATATTTTCTTCTATGCAGTTAATTCTATGATTTAAAAAAAAAGTAATAATGAGGTACACATTTTTATTAAAGATTATTTAGCTAAATATAGAAGTCAAGTATAGGTGTTAAGATACTACTAAGAAAATGTGTACAGTAACAAGATAAATAAAATAGTTTTATCATAAATGAAAAGAAATAGATACAACCTGTGTCTATATATACAGATTTAAATTATATATAGCAGTAATATTAATGTTAAGAAAAATGAACAAAATGCACTGTTGAAATGTCATTGAACTTCATACTTTCAGATTCTTTCAAACAATATGTACCAGATTCTGTGTAATCCTTCCAAGTGCTATAAGTGAACATATTGTAGCCAATAAATGAATAGCAGATTGTCTTTTCTATGGCAGGAGGTCGTGGACTGATGACTGGTGAAAGCATTCCATGCTACCTATATTTTATTGAAGATGACATGAGTATATCAGATTGAGGATCTGAGCCACTGTCATATATATGGTAAGATTACATTCTTGGATCTGATTTGATCTAAAAAGTGTACAGTTTCGTAATTGAAATTATGATTGAACTTTTCTGTGTATTGTGAAATTAATGGAGTTTTATTGTGTCTTCTGACTGCCAATTGACATCAAAGATATAATTTTATAAAGTGATATGTTAGGTTTATGTATTTTAGAGTGTTTATAGAAGCATAGCAGCTTTCATCCATAGCCATTCATACAATATGGTTCTCTTGTCCTTTTTAATTAGATTTTTGAATGTTTTCTTGATTATGTTGCCTATTTTTGGAAATATTGTGATGACACTAGTTTGTTCTTTCTTTGATAGGAGGATTGTGTTGATTTTGAAACATTTTCATGTTTTTAGAGATGCCCTTTCTTCTGCCTTGAGGTTGTTCTGTTTCTGTTTTTTGTCAGAAGTGAACTTGTCAATCATACATTTGGTCTTCATCGTTTGGTCCAGCTGTTAAAAAATTCAAATTGGTTGGCATTCTCTATATTATAATTGAGTCCATATGGAGAATGCTATTTTTTGACAATGATATGACTTAAGATATTAGTCACTCATTTTGGACCATATTTTCCTTATTGGTTTTCAAATTTAGTTTTTTCTTTTTTTTCAGCTTGTTTTTGAGATGATTTTGATAGTCATTGTTAGTATCCTTCTGGATTTGGGGTTCATTCTAATTTCTCTTTTAAGTTATCAATGCTTCATTGGTATTTATGCCAGCAAACATACAATATTATCAGATACATCATTTTATTCCTATTCTGTTCTACTATTTTTGCACAGTTTATTGGAGATCTGTATCTTATCTTGGTTTGCATAGTCTGCTATTGTCGATGTTATGCAGAAAACTTAGTTGTATGCCTCTGTAAGCTATTTAAGGTCCCAAGTTGTTTCAATATACTATAGCTCATGATTCAATTGTTAAATTCTATGATTTAATTTTTGTCAATTTTTAAAATATAATTTTAAAAAATGTTTTAGCCGCTACTAATTGAGAAGAGCTGTATTCTGCTTTCAAGTTAGAACACTTGATTAATTCTATTGTCTGCTTCCCTGGATATATGCATAACATACATAAATGTTTCTTCAATTGTATGTAATATGTATTATGGTTGACCTGTGTTATATTCTTCAGTAAATTACTGAGCAAATCATGGTAATTCTTGTTCACACAGAACACTAAACCATAAAGCATATTTTTTAAGTTATACTGGATGGATTATTATGATGAACCAAAGCAAATATATCTTAATATTGATGCCCCTTTAAACCACTATTGGCATATTTTTTTTCTTTTGCAGCATAAAGCCAGCTTCAGCCCACCCAGCAGTTCTTTGCAAAAGGGTGTTTTGACATTCTGTAGATCAGGGGTGTCAAAATCAAGATCTAGGGGCTGGATCTGGCCCATGGAGCCACCCTGGAAACAGTGAAGGACCAGCCCGCAGTGCCTCTGCCAGCAAAAATGGAGCTCAGAAGAGCCACAAGCATTTTCCCTGGCAGGGCTTGCAGGAGACCATCATAGCTGGAAACAGAGTTCAGGAGCCCATTTTTGCTGGCAGAGCACTTGGGCCACCAAAGACAGCCTCATGCCCACCCTGGTCATACCCATCAGAACCCCACGAGGTCAAACAAAACCCTGATGTGGCCTTCAATGAAATCAAGTTTGACACACCTGCTGTAGATCAAGAGATGCTTTGGGCTTTTTCTTTCTTTTTTGTCTTTTTGTAATGTGGAGCCAGCTCCAATTTAGCCCAGGACAGAGTGCCAAGGGGCACACTAAAACTCAAGGCTACTATCAGGGTTTCACACAACATCAGCAACGCAATCAGAACTCCAAAAAGTTAAAGTCCAAGGAATAAGATTTTATTGAAGACATTGTTCTGGTATGGTCTGGAGAAATCCTGAATCTAAAGTTCCCGGGCTTTCTCCACCCATGTAAAACTGAAAGTTCCACCCCACTAATTATCACATATTAATTTCTCTCCAACCATTTCAAAAGAGAACCAATGACCCCTTAAGACACTTCCCCCACAGGTGTTAATTGTCCAGAGAAAGTTCTCATGAGAACCAGACCTAAAAGAATGAAAACAAGATAACAATTCCGAGTTGCCATTACCAACTCCTCCTTTGCCCTCTCAGCGACCTTGCAGAAATAAGAGAAATAAGAAAAAATGTGTCAAATCTAAAAGGCCCCAACTGGCTAATATTCTTCAGCAGAAACCACCACCCCCCAGTTAAAATGTCCTTTTAGATTCTGACACCCCCACAGAACCGGTAGTAAAAAAAATGAATTTCACCACTACTTACGTCTATTATATAACTGGGCATGTAGCTCTTAGCTTTGTTGGCCCTAAATGTTATAGGTTTCCCTAAGTGTATGCTTTTTCATTTTTGCTCTAAGACTATTAACTCAGTGTCTCTTTAATTGTTGGCAAATAATTTCATTAATTTCATCCAGGTTTGATTCATATTCTCTGTAGGATATTCTTCCAAAATAGCATTGGTTCAGATTATTTTTTATTTGTTTGTGGTTAAGGAAAACCATCAATCATCAAAGATTATCAAAAGAGTGAGATTTGGGAGTTCTTGTCAATGAGAAAAGCCTTTTATTTACAAAACAACAAAAACTTGCACTTTCTATTTTCCAAATATTTGAGCAATATTTAATGTTGGAGTGTCAAAATAATTCATGTTTCTGTGGGGATTCCTTTGCAGAACTTTCTGACTGTGCCCTCTGGATAGCTTGCCTTGTGGATGAACCAACACTGAAGGCTTTTAAGAAGAGCCTGGACAGTTATTTGTCTAAAATGTTATAGATGCTTGAGCAGGGGGTTAGACTAGAAGACTTGCAAGGTATCTTCCAACTCTGTTATTATTTTCTTCATGATGAATTATTCATTTAGACTGTATTCTTTTGCTGCTATTACAGTCACTCTTTCTCTTATTTTTCTGGGTTCCCTTCCTTTGCAACTTTCTTATCTATCTTAGATTTCTCACGTAAAAGTTGGGATTGAAATTTTGGAGTTCTAAAAAAAGAAAACAAGAGACAAAACTTGCATAGCTCTTGATAACTTAAATAGCAACAGAAACACTTTCAGCAAATTTGAAATACTCCTACCGAGTATATGTGAAGCTATTTCAGTTCTGTTCTATCTTCCCACATGTTCCCACTGTGTTTTGTGGGTTGTCATAATCTTAAAAGCTGTTTCAGTTTTTGGAATTGGCTGTTGCAGGATGACTGAAGGCAACTCCAACTCAGCAGTGTTTAAGAATTATTTTCTTCATTAAATCCGTTTACTAAATTGGTCTTTAATTTCAGTTTTAAAAACTCAGGGAAAAAAAGCTCAGGGTTTCTATCAGCTATGAAATTATACAATCTTTAGTTTAAATTCATTAAATAGTTATGTGGAAAGAAGAACAAGCCATCTGTAATAAGCTGAAATTGCTGACACAGTCCTCATAATAGGTTCTTTCCCAGAGGTTTTTATTACAATTATATAAGAAACCATTGACTTATGAAGTTCAGAGGGACTTTCAAAATAGATTGCCCCTTTTTTTTCTGTCTTCATTGTTATATTCTTTGAATGATGAAACAAGGAAAATAAAAAAAAAATGTGCACAGTAATTAGAGCTGTGACGTTATGGTAAAAATATACCCAGGGATTCTACTTCAATTTTTGAAATAATAATAACAATAATTAAAAAAAACACTAAAAGTTTATAATACTTTTAAACCAAAGTACAGGAATAGTATTAACTGTTGTGATCTGTTGTTGCAGATCTTCTTTCTGTTAATTACAATGTATTTAATTCCTAAACTCTACCACTAATTTTACTGTTTTTTTTCCCTGTCTTGATTT
>JANHFJ010008990.1:0-11523 GCA_032468195.1 Cerberus rynchops
AGGAAGGAAGGAAGGAAGGAAGGAAGGAAGGAAGGAAGGAAGGAAGGAAGGAAGGAAGGAAGGAAGGAAGGAACTGTCCATTTCTGTGTCTAGCATTGCTGCAATGTCAACTGGAAGTCTTGTAAAAAAACTTTTCAAAACATGGAAAATTGGGCTATTAACCTGGATAGGTGCTATTTTGGAAAGGCATTTTAAAATGTTGGCACTATTTACTTAAATAACTGACTTTGTTTCTATACATTGATTTAAATTTGGACTAAAATTGGTAATATTCAAGACAACACTGAAATGTAAGCAGAAAGTGTCACCTACTGATGAATGGAAATATACCATACTTTCTATAAGGCTTGGAAAATTTCTGATAAAAGAAATAAATAATATTTATCTTGAGGATTGTGGTTATACCTACTGTTCTATATTTATCTTCTCTGTGAGTAGTGGAGGTTCAACTGCAAGGACAAGATCTAAGCAAACTTTAAAAATTATTTTTATTGTACATTTTCCTTTGTTATGCAAAAAACATTTCCATTTCTGCAATGGCAGTGTACTGTCTGTACATAGTCTCTTTTAAATACATATAATATTACAGACACTATAATTATAACCATTATTCTTGTAGTATATAGACTATAACCCTCACTTCTACTTATTAAATATAAACACTCTGTATAATTTTATCTATAGTCAAATATAATCAAATAATAATATTGCTTATATATGTAGTTACTTCAATTTTATTTATCATCCTTAATTATAAAATACTAACTGCTGCTTCTATTTTCTAACCATTTATAATATAAGTCCCCAGTTAAATAGTACCCTGTTTTCTCCTTATCCTTAATTTTCATCATTAATCTATCCATTTTGGCACAGTCTTATATTTTGTTTATTACATTTTCCTCTATAGGTATATTTTTGTTTTTCCAATTTTATGCATACATAATTCTCACTGCTGTTATCACATGTAAAATTAAATATGTAATTCTTTTATTATATTGGTAGTATAACTAACAAGGCCTAGGCCATATTATTATCAAATGTTTCACATGTGTATAGGCTATCTTGATGAAAATGAATAATATTTCACACCAGTGTCATCAAAATCTTTTTATAGTAAGTTAATGTGTCTATAAGTGGGGAAATTAGCATTATTCCCCATATCTCCCTTTTCCCTTTCTCCTTAACATACTAAGGAAGGGAAGATACACAATTCAGTTTGGTTGTTTTTTCAAAATGAAATGCCACATACGTTTTGCAACAGCAACCTCACTGTCCTTTTTTGTTCTGCCATAGATTTTAATTATGAAGTCAACATTTGATGGTGCATTAGAAGGAGTCATCATGTAAGAAAAACAAGCATTAAGCAAAAATATGAAAAAATCAGTGAGAACTCAAAATTAAAGAAGTTTCTACGATGAAAAATGAAATGTTTTCAAGGAAAAAAAAAACAAGAAAATTCTTCCCACAAAATGAAGATGGGCAGGAAAAATGCATAGAAAAGAACAGAATCATTACTATAAATTTAATTTCATTACAATTGAACTAAAATCAAATACAATACAGTGTTCTGTTATAATAAGGATAAGTGGTTCAGAAACTATGTCATTAGAAACATACATATATATAAAAGGCAATTGATATAGTGTATTTTGTATGTCCAATGTACTGTATACATTTATACATTTCATTTCATTCCATTTCATACATTTTCTTCAAATTTCTTCTGAAACTGAAAAAATTAACCCTCATCTATTTAGCTGAAATCTCTTGAGGAAATTACTAACATTTTATGTCATCATCTGCATAATCATATTTTACCTTAAGACTGAGAATTTTAGACTTATGTACTAGGTTTCCATTTTCTCATTCACATAGATGAAGAGGATGATATGCAATTCCATGGCTTTTCAAAAACAAATGACCAGAGAAATTTTGAAAGAGCAGCTTTGGGGTCTTTGTTTCTCATGCTGTAGATCAATCGATTCAGCATGGATGGAATAATGGAATACAATATTGTAATTATAAAATCAAGATCTGAAGGTCTGTTAGAAATGGACCTTAGGCAAGCAAATACAACAGTAAACCAAAAAATGTACATTATTAAATATTTTTAACTTTCTCTAATAATACCTGTTATTTCATATATTTCCTTTAAAACAGATGCCAAAAAGCTTGCAGTATATTTCAGTTACATTTTATCATCTTTTAGTAGTTTCTGTTTTGTCTTAAAAATTACAACTAAAACTGAAATAGCAGACAAAGGTTTTCATTTATTAGTTCTTGTAAAAAATGCTCTCAGGCTAAGAAATCTTGAAAGAGCAACTTTGATGTCCTTATTTCTCATACTGTAGATTAATGGATTTAGCATGGAGGGGACAATAGAATACATTACTGTAATTACAAAATCAATATATGAAGGACTGTCAGTGAGGGGCCTTAGATAAGCAAAGTAGGCAGTAAACAAAAATATGGAAAAGACAATGAGGTGTGGTAGGCAAGTGGAGAAGGCCTTTTTCCTTCCCGGAACTGAAGGAATTTTTAGAACAGCAACAAAAATCTTCACATAGGTAACGACAATAAATATGAAACAACCAAATGCTAATGTAAAACTGAACAATACAATTCCAATTTCACTTACGTATGATCCAGCACAGGCAATCTTAAGTAAATGTTGGATTTCACAGTAAAAGTGATGGATAATATTAGAGCAAAAAGGAATAATGAAAGTTTCAACAGTGTGCATTACAGAATTGTGAAAGCTGGCAATCCACACACAACTAATCATTTTGGTGCAAGCTGTCCTGTTCATTATGATTTCATATTGTAAGGGATTGCAGATGGCAACATACTGATCATAGGCCATGACAGTCAGGACAGCAATGTCAGAGCCCATAAAGAAAACAAACAAGAGGACTTGAATAACACATCCTGAGTAATAAATGTGCCTTGTATTTGTAAGGGAATTAAAAATGACTTTGGGAATAATGACTGAAACTGAACCAATGTCTTGTATGGCTAAGTTCGTCAGGAAGAAGTACATGGGGATATGAAGATGATGGTCAGAAACAACTGCAATGATGATTAGAAGATTCCCTGTTAATGTCATTAAATATAGAATCAGTAATAAAGCTACATATATAATCTGTAGCTCCCAAATCTTTGAGAATTCCAAAAGAACAAACTCAGATGTGTAATTATGCATTTTTAATTGTGAGCATGTTCTCCCTAGAAAAAAAGGAAGAACAATTAAATATTCATTTAAAATATGAATAAAATCTGTTCAATGTTCAATAAATGCCCATTATGTTTCTGGGGAATGAGAAATGAAACAGAGAATTTTTTTTATTAAGTTTGATTGCATTCAATATTCTGCTTGCCAAAATTTAGATATTGCATTATAACAATATTATAGTAGTCTCTATCGCTAAATCAATTCTGGGAAATATTTTGTGTCCATCAATTTTAATGTTCCTGTTCATTTCTATTACCAGATTTCAGTATACTATATAATATTTTTTTGGTTCAAAAAACAAAAAGAATGTTAGAGGTTCAAAGACTGAAATGCAGAAAAAGGGAAATTGGTAACACCACTCCTCTGTTTAAAGTTCCTATAGTTTGAACTGTTTGGAATTCAACCACATTGAGATATTTACACCTTCTTATTTTCTGCAATATTCTGATTTATAATGGCTTCAAAAGTATCTTTTTCCTTTTCTTTTCCTTCTCTTTGCTAGTTATATTCAATATTTTTTTTTGAAAATTTTGATGGAGCACATATTTTAGATTTCTTTTTAAAGAAAGAAATAACATTTTGGAAAGATGCTTTGGGGAAAAAAATATTCCCCCATCCACGGAAGAAGCAAGAACTAAAAAATATTCTTTAAAAGCTGGAGGTCTTCAGATAAAGAATTAGGAAAACCTCCAAATTCTACTACTTTTAATTGTATCATGTGCAAGGCAGAAAGGAAATTCTGACATACTTCAGCTGCTTACAGATTTTACAATAAATCTTCAGAGGCCCACAAAAATTAGATCTGATTTAATTCAAATTATTATCTAAATTAGTTATTAAATCAATTAGATTTATGGTAAATAAGAGCAAAATGTCTGAATCTGTTCATCATTGATTTGTAGCAAAGATAAAATAAAACACAATGAATCTTGTAATTAATAAGGGTTAAGCTCACTCTTTAAATTTTGTTGATTGTGACTGTTATGCTAATTATAAATAATTTCAAAGGAAGCAATGCTTAATATTTATTTTTAAATACTCAAATGTCTTATTAAGATCTACTTTCATTTCATTTCCAAAATAAAACTATCTGAAAAATAATGATATAAAATCTATTAAATCTATTTTAGTTGAAATTCTAATTGCAAAGGAAAAGCAAAAAAAGACATTAAATTTAATATTTTCAGAGAAAGGCAGGAGAAAAGGGAATAACTCACCATCTTTATTCATGCAATTTTCTTTATTTTCTTTTATTCTTTTTGTCTACAACTTTTGCTAAGATTGTATGCTATAGATCCAGGAATAACATGTCATACAATATGTTTATCATTTTCCCCCAAATATAATAAGAGTTAGACCTTATTAAAAATATAATGAAGCCTTAGATCAGAGATTTCTTAAGCTCTGTGGGATGTTTCCCAAGGGTCTCTATTATTTTAAGTAGAGAAGTCTAAGGAGAAAAATACTGATGACCTGATTTGACAAACTGATAGCAGAAGGGGATACATCAAAATAGCCCAGAATGGACTATTTTTTTCCATTTCTCATAATGGAAGTTTAAAAGTGCTCCATTTGAAAATATTTTACAATGAGTCTAAGGGTAATACATAAATACCTTAGAACACAGTTTTTATTTTATTTTGTAAGTAGATGATTAAATATCATTATAGTTATTGAAAAATTGAGAAGGTGATTTCATGACCTATACAATTTCTTTATTTTACTAGATGCTTACAGAATATATTTCACAAATGCTCTTAGATGGTAGTATAGACCCATATTCTGAGTCTAGTCTGATAGATGAAATCCTAACAGACATATCCTAACAATCCTTTTCAGATATGGTTGCTTGAAGATTCTTAAAAACAAAGATCTAATGCATATTTCACATTTTGGACAGGTGGGAACTGAAAGCTTCTGCTGGTTAAGGAAATTCATCAGCACCGTTTTATGCTTTTCATTGACAATCATAACATTATGTTTACGAATTTGCTTATTTAAGAAAATCTTTCAGTTCCCACCTGTCCAAAATATGAAATATACATTATGAAGTTAAACAAAGACTTAAAATCCAAATTTCATATTTCCTGTGTTCTATTAACAGGTATACAAAGAGTGCTTAGAATTTCTTGTGGCTTTCAGATCCCACATTCCTTTGAGTTCAGCCTATTTTTCTCTTCCATCAATATAGAACTGTAATGTCATAATATTTCCTTTGGCAATATTGAAACACATATATAAAACTCACAAGAATACAATTTTCAAACATCATACTGACATATGTAGGAGGCAAATGATACCATATAAGATACCATAAAATTCAACAAATCAGTAGAATAGTAAGATCATAAAATGAAATATTACAGAGAAAATTGGATGTAAGAAGATTAAAACAAGATGAAACCAGAGCTACAACTAAGAACTTAAATACTTCTTTCCAAATTTAAATGACAGCAGAGTTAAAGTAGGAACCTGAATGTTGACAAGTGAAAACATATCTATAAAAAAATAGCCCAATTGTTCAAGATCAAAGCCATTTGGTTTATTACTATACAATTATCAAACATGCCTTGCTAGGTGGCAGCATCTCGTCAGCCATGATTTGATGCAAGGAAGGCAGGCTGGAAATAATGCACAGTATATTTGTCCCAGAATTAGTAGGGCTGCAGTATGCATGGAAAAGTCAATTTTAGTCTCTAGAAGGGATATACAAAACTCCCTGTTTTTGATTCTTTTCTAACTTAAAGTAATGAAAATAATCAAACATATCCTCTTACAGATCTTAGTTGCATTTAGATTTTCAATTTAATAAAGAAATCATCTTCTAAAAATTAAACATACCTGGGGGAAAATGTTTACATGGAATTTCTTGTGATTTAGGATAGATAAGTGATCTCTGGATCACATCCAGCACACTTCCCTTCTTTATGGCATTCTGTTTAAAGAGCCAGGATCATAAAAATAGTAAGAAAAGCAAGAGGAAAAGAAGAAGAATGAAATTGCTAAGTGGATCAAGAGACTTTTCCTCAAATAAAACAATAATAATAATTACTGTCTCCAATCCCAAGACCAGTTATGAAATAAGAGGCTAACAGGCAAACACAAAAGCCTTATTTAGCAATGATTATAGTAATTTATGCCAGATCACTGTGCTTTGGATTCTAATTGTTTAGAAAGATAGACAGACCGACAGATAGACAGATAGACAGATGATACAATATGATTACAGTCCAGAGGATAAATGATTTGTTCTTTAATCTATTTGTTTTCTTGCTTTTTCATATTTTCAGAAATATTTTTCAACACCAAATTTAACAAACATCAATACTACTTCTATATATATATGATTTTGCTTTAGTACTTAAATGTTAGTTTTGTACATGCAAAGACACACTTTTCTCAGTATGGTCTTTTAAAATGCTAACTGGTCATTTCCCCAAACAAAATGTACTGATATACAAACTGATGTATTATTGTGGATTTATTTGTATATGATCTGCTCTTTTACAATGACAGAAGGGTCTTTGTTGTCCTTGCATGTACAACTCTGAATATCATACAAACAATCTAAAAAGTAAACATACAGCTTTTAAGTTGCATTCCAAAAAGTGCAGATGGCCAGGAGAAATATAGGACAGGACCATGTTGTAAATTAAAATCTGAAATCATTAAAATTATTCCATTAATTATCTACGGCTCTTAGTAATCAATATTGAAAAAGCAGTTTGAGAGTACTCCTCAACCACTACACACAAACATAGCTAATTTAAAATCCTTTATTGTTATTTTTCAAACTCCAAAATATTTTCTTTTAAATATACAGGCCATAATTTAAACATATTTTATTTAAACTAGTTTTGGATTTCCAATTAACATTAGAAATATAAACTGAAAAATGTATATTAAAAAAATCAAGAGACCAGATTACATTATTTTGAAATACATATTATTTCTGCATTCATCTAATATTTACATAGTTTACACATCTTTTCTAATATCTTTTGTTCTAGTTTCATTTTAAAATTGGTCTTTTTAGAATTATCTCTGATATTGAGGTGTCATCCAAAGGACAAAAACTTATTTTAAATATCTTCCTGAAAGAAGTCTGCATCACCTTCTAATAATTACATCACATTCATCATCATTATTCTTCTCATATCACCTTTTTAAATTTAAATGTATTGTTTTATCATAGAGAATAAAAAAAAAACAGTAAAACAAACAAAATGAAGCAAAAACATACATTCAACCCTAACAACAACAAAAAGTATACAAAAAAGGAGGGAAAATAGTCAATTAAATTTAACCTGTAGGAATTGAGTGCTGAAAGAAAAGAAAAAGCAGTAAATTCTCTCCTTTTACTCTCTCTCTCTCTCTCTCTCTCTCTCACACACACACACACACACACAGAGTCAACAGGTTAAACAAAACATTACAATAATCTTCAAATCCTTCTGTAAACCATCTGTTATTATATTTAGCACATAGATATAAACTCTCTTATATCACTGTCTAATCCATTATTTCTAATCAAATCAGTTAATTTTGCCATCTCTGCTAATGCAGTCAATTTCAAAATCCATTCTTCAACAGTCAGCATCTCTATCCCTTTCCAGTGTTTGGCAAGTACAATCCTTGCAGCTGTCACCATATGAAGAAATAGCACCCCAAACTGTTTTTCAATTGACTTGTTCATCATATCTAAAAGAAAAAAACTTCCGGTTTCATTACTATTTGTATCTTAAATATTTTTTTGCATTGTTACTGTTATGTTTATCCAGTATGTTTCCACACATTTGCAAAACCACCACATATGATAAAATGAACCTGGATTTTGACTACATTTTGACACTTCTTTGACAGTTATATCTAAATTTATTTGGCAAAACAAAAACCAAGAATTAAATATAAGCTGCTACAAGATTCTAAAGATAGAGAAGATCTGGGTTTGCCAGATTTTAGATTATATTATACTTGTTGCCTGGTATGGTTAAAAGATAACTTAAAAAAAAAATCAAGGCTGTTAGATCTTGAAGGTTTCAATTTGAGATTTGAGTGGCATGCCTATCTGTGGTATGACAAAATAAAAGTTAACCCTGGCTTTAAGATCCATGTTGTTAGGCAATTGATTGCACGTATATGGTGGAAGTAAAAAAAATAAGCTGATAAAGTGCCACTTTGGCTGTCATCTCAGGAAGTACTACATAGAACAGAGATGATTTTAGAATGTAAATGGATGACATTTGAGATTTATTGCTATTTGAAAAGGAGGGATTTAAGCTAAAGACAAGACAACTACTAATAAGTGAAGGATTTGCTTGTGATTTGCTTAATTATTATATATTTTTTAAAAGATTTAAACTTAATAAAAAGTTTTGTTTTCATAAGAACTAAATCTGAATTGGACATTAACTTATATTCTAGAGATGACCACTTGATTTCTAAAGTATATAAAATGCTACTCAAGATAATTCTAGAAGATGAATATTTTAAACAGTGCATGGTAAAATGGGCAAAAAAAAATTGGTATAGCATATCGCTAGATAAAGGGGGGAATGTATGAACAAAAGGACTAAAATTTACATTAAAGTATAGTTTGAAAGAGAACTTTTATAAAATGATGTATTGGTACTTGACTCCAGAAAGACTAGTGAAAATGTATAAATGGATACCATCATCACCTTTTCAAGGTAAGGTAAGTTATTAAAGTATGTATGAGATATAAAACTTATTTTTGTCCATCTATCTCTTTTTTTTTCTTTGTCCCATTAAAATAGATAAAGAAATACATCCAAGTTCACAAATGACCAAATGACCACAGTCTAAGAAGTTTTGAAATACTAGCTTTGATGTCCTTGTTTCTCATGCTGTAGATCAATGGATTCAGCATGGGTGGAAGTATGGAATAAATTAATGTAATTATGAAATCAAGGTTTGATGGTCTGTTAGAAGTGGGCCTTAGGTAAGCAAAGGAGACAGTAAACAAAAATATAGAGAAGACACTAAGATGTGGTACACAAGTGGAGAATGCCTTTTTTCTTCCTTGAACAGAAGGAATTCTCAGAACAGCAGAAAATATTTCTGCATAAGTAACTATTACAAAAGCAAAACAACCAGCTGATAATACAGCACTAAATGCTACAACTCCAAATTCAGTTACATATAAACCAGAGCAGGCAATCTTAAGTAAATGAGGAATTTCACAGTAAAATTGATTGACAATATTAGAGCAGAAAGGAATAGTAAACGTTTCAGTAGTGTGCAATGTAGCATTGAGGAAAGTGGCAATCCACACACTACCAATCATTTTGGTGCAGGCCTTCCTGTTCATTATCATTTCATATTGTAAAGGATTGCAAATGGCAACATACCTATCATATGCCATGACAGTGAGCAAGGCAATATCAGAGCCCAGGAAGAAGACAAACAAGAGGACTTGAGTAATACACCCTGAATAAGAAATATGCCTTGTATTTGTAACAGAATTAAAAACAGCTTTGGGGATGATGACTGAAACAGAACCAATGTCTTGCATGGCTAAATTCATTAGAAAGAAGTACATGGGAGTGTGAAGACGGTGGTCAAAAGCAACAGCAGAAATGATGACAAGGTTCCCTGTTACCGTCATTAAATATAATATTAGTAATAAAGCTATGTATATATTCTGTAGCTCCCAAATCTTTGAAAATTGCAAAAGAAAAAAGACAGATGTGTTGTTTTCCATTCTTGTTCAAGAACCATGATATATCTAAGGGGAAAAAAGTAGTGACGTTAAATATTTTCTATTAAATTCACTTTCAATGAGCAGCTGAGCAGTTTTCAATCAAATTAAATCTCTGTTTGGAAATGGACTAAAAGCATTCTAAGCTACATTACCTGCTTACGCTTAAATTATGTTGCTTAATTTTTGTGTGGTGAAGAGCACCAGGATATATTGCACTCTAGGCTTACCTCCCTTTGGTAACTTGTGAAAACAAAATCTGCATAAATAGAATAAAATGTTCTAGAGAAAATGAAATGATGGAATAAGTGAAAATGAGGAATTCATTCCTCCAGGTAGCTTGAAGTCTAAAGAGTCAATGCCTTGAATGCTTGCGACAGCCATACTGAGGCTAATTATCTCTATTCTTTTGTCAGGTTGCTGTCTTTGGTAGGTCTAGGAATCTCCTTCTCTCTCTCCTTCTCCCTCTCTCTTTCTCTTCCCCCCACCCAGTCTTTTGTCCATATTGAGTTTAGGCATATCAGATGCATTAGGCAAATGCAGATGAAGAGGAAATTTCTATATCACTAACACAAAAACCAAACAAACCAACAAAATTCTTTAAAAAAAAAAAAGTTGCTTCCTAGAATGCCTGAATTAGTGGAAGAGGCAGGCAACATTTTTTTTTTATTTCATGAAAATTATTTGCCTGTCTCTTCCACTAGTATTATAACCAGCTAAGTTGATACAGTTTTGCAACATTCACATCTATTAAAATATGCAACTTATTGTGTCTGTAGGAGCTGCTGTTTAAAAGATGATATTTAACATTTAACAATTTTACAAAACAAAGAAATATCAGTGCTTCTTAGCCCTATCATATGAGATATAGAATGGAAATTTTAAAGACTTATTTCATTTCTAAATCTTATTAACCTCTTAATAAAATTAAAACAAATAAATATGTTTTTTATTTGACTTAAAGGCCAATTTAGTCTAGAACACACTGATATTTTCAGAAAGGAAGAAATTACTCATCAATGAGATAAAATTAAATGAATGACTCACCATTTTTATTCAAAAATATTTTTTCCTATTGCTTGGTGCTGCCATCAGTAAGATTTTAAGATGTCAAGCTATCAATGAGAATTTATCCATTTTCCAATTTTTCTTCATATTTCTTCTATTAAACATTGTTCTCCCCTGACAACACAATATGGCCACAGTGGATGTCCCAAGGGTATATATTACTCTCATTGAAGAATTATGCAGAGAATAAAATAAGTGATATCCTAATTTACAAAACTAATAATTAGAGAGAATGCATCAAAATAGCTGAACCTTAACATTTTCTCTGCCAGTTTTGTATAATAGATATCTAAAATTCTGCCATTTGAAAATGTTTTAGTTTACATTAGCTTCTTCTAAGACATTTTTCCTGTTATGATGTGGGTGGTTAAAAATAATTAGTTATTTAAAACTGAGGAAAATATTGATACACACACACACACACACACACACACACACACACACACACACCGATGTCCTATTCATATATAAATCAGTATATGAATAGAAACAATGCCCCTTG
>JANHFJ010008998.1:48852-65675 GCA_032468195.1 Cerberus rynchops
TTAGTGGACCAGCTAGATATTATTTTAGGAGGCCCCTGACCAGATTTCTGACCAGATGTTCTTTAAAAATACCCTGGAATCCAGCCTTGGGCAATCCAACTTTGAACACCAAAATTTTCAGCAATATGCCCTCAAGGAAAATAGCTAGTCTAAGAAGAGATTTCAGCCAAATCAGAACTCAAATAAAACTTATAATCAGAATATATATAAAGCCTCATCGCTGGACAAAAAGGCATAAGTGCAAAGAGGAACAACATTCACCAGAATAAGACAGACAAGTGAAAACGTTGCCAATAATGTTTTAACACTCTTTTTTATGTCCCACAGTCAATGGAAACAACTGACACTAATCAGATGCCAAGAACTGTAACTAGAGATTATTGGATATGAAGTTTCAGTAATATTTTCTAACAGTCCAAAATAATCCATAAGCAAGAGAGACCTTGGTTTAATTTTTCAACAGAATGCCTGGAAGCTGCATTCTGGAACCAGCAGGATTACCAGGAAATGGGATTTTGGTGACAGGGACTCAATTCTGCAGTTCTCAGTGGCAGAAAATTATACCAGGATCATTTTAACTGAGGAATATAAGCAATCCACTAAACCACTACTTGTTCGGGGAGAAAAAGAAACAAGAAAAATAATTATCAGCCACCTGACAAGATATACTTTATGATCTCTCCATATCTCTCAAAAATTCTGATTATGCCCTATTTTTCATTAAAATCATCTTGGAAACTGAAGGAGAGGGACACTGTTTTTTTCATACAATAGAATCAAGATGTCCGTCTCCTTTTTAAACTACAGTCACAGGATCAAGAATGTGCTTGAATCCAAATTTTAATACTATTCCTTAGCAGAAGGGATTTCTGGCTAGAAAACACCCCAAAATTTGTTGATAAAGTCCATTATTAAAAGTGGATTATAATATATAATTTTTTTTTTTGGCAGAACTTGCTCTCCCTTAAAAATTGCAATTGAACCAAGAATTCTCTTTTATGGTCTCAACAGCTTATATTCAGCTTATCTCTCAGCCTCCTTGTGCTTCTGATGACTCTTTTGGCCACCTGGGAGAAGTTATTAATACAGAATTGTGGAGAAATTCAATGTTCACTAGTATATGTATGTCTCTGCAGTTTATGGCTGATGGGTTAGCATAAGTGGTGGCTCTGCCTCCTGTGCCAATCCTTAAAGCCTCAAGTCCTAGCAATCTCTGGCATAGGAACTGGTTGCTAAGGACACAGAACCCTGTTTAATTTTAACTGCATATTTTATTTATTTAGTGCAAGGAGAAAGGCACCCTGCATATGCTGAAGATGCTTTTAATTTTTTCTGATAGCAAGCTACAATGTCTCTGGGCTTCTTCTGTTTAGTAGGAACACTGACAGATTCAAGTATAATTACTACCAGTAGCCCAAGCTTTTTATGAAAATAAAGCCTCAACCAAGCAGTAGGGACAAGCAGGATATTGGGTCTAATATGCCTTTCAGTGGTGGAATTCAATTTTTTTTTACTACTGGTTCTGTGGGCATGGCTTGGTGGGCGTGGCTGGGTTGTCACGTGACTGGTGGGCAGTTTCTGTAAGCAGGGCAATAAAGGTTAGGCTAGAAACAACACCAGAATGTTTTTTCCTGCCTTTCTTACAGGATTAACCCTGTAAAGTGGAAAAAAACAAAAGATTTCTTCTAACAACCGATTCCCTGAACTGCTTAGAAAATTTGTGAACCTGCTAGAACCTGCTGAATTTCATCTCTATATAAAGCGGTATATACGTTTAAGTGTTATTGCTATTGCTAGATTTGCTGATTCACTTCCATCCAAGTCCAGTCCCTGACTGAAGAACCAGGTCTCTACAGCCTTCTAAAAGTTGAAAGGGCGAAGGCTTCCAAGGATTAACATCTAAACTCTCTGTTTAAAAAATATCTCTGGACATGCATCATTTCACTATATAATTAATAGCTAAGCATTTGTACAATTTTTGTTTTGCGCTCGGAATATATTATTATACATTATGGTTTTGCCAATAGTAGACTATTATTAAAAATGAAGTTAACCTTATGGTATTGTCAAATATTCAGACTATCAGAGGCAGAATATGCTAAAAGAGACATTTGAAAGAACAAAAACCAATAATCTAATTTTGAAAATAAATTTAAAGCAGTCATTCACTTTTTTGTTTCAACATGATAAAATTAAATATTTTATTATTTTATATACAAAGAAATGATCACCATCTAAATCAGATTGCAATTTTGAGGTGATATATTTAGCTCCCTGCCTTATTCGAAAATGTTAAACAATTCTGTTTTAATGATAAAGAACAGAAAATTAGCATACTACAAAGTACTGTACCACCCTTTAGAACCTTATACCTATGCAGGAGCATCTTTGATCTCACAATGATCATACAGAACATCTGCAGATGGGTTACTTTGTCTTCTATTGAGATTTCTAACTGGCCATGCTTATTGTGGCAGCCATTTGGGGAGTATATTTCCATATGCTTTCAAAATTTCAGATGTACCCCCTAGCCCAAAAGGGTTACCAAAACCTGATTAAGTTTCTTTTTATTATCATTTATATGCTTTAACCTGGTACATATCAAATTTAAACTCTGGGCAGGATATCATTTATATTTTTTATTTAGTGGCAAAAATGAAGATTGTGGCTTCATGAAGTCTACTCTATTTTTTATTTTATTTCAGGTTTTAAAAGTATAAATAAGATTGGTTTTGTTTTAGGGCACTGCAGCAAAGGACACTTCCGTTATGATGTACCAAAAAAGAAATAATTTCTTGCCTTTAAAACAAAAAATCAACATAGAATATTTTATGTCATAAAAATAAAAATTAAGGTGTTATTAAAATACCCAATTAAAGTTTAATGGTCAAGCATGAGGGAAAGCAACAGCTTGCACAGCTTTTAAGACAAATCTTTCCTAAAGCAGAAGCCAGCAGTTTTCATAGCAAGAATGAAAGAGGAAAAACCTAAGTAGAAAACTATAAGATCTTTATATATTAATATTGCTGTGATTGGTTTTGTACCTAATGATAATGCTTTTTATTAGCAAAACTAGGAAAAATCCAATTAGTGTGAAAATAATAAAATTTTGCATTCTTAAAGAGTTTCACTGGATATGCTGCTATACTAGTAAATATGGTTACCATTCTGTCTTTATATGGACTCCTACCATTCTAAAAATACTGTCCCACAGCTGTTTAAAATTTATTTTTTTAGACCATAGCACCACTGTTTGGTTGTTTCCAATTTCTAAAACCACAAATAGTAAAAGTGTACTCAGTCTACTGCAAACATAAATAGCAAATGCACGCTTCAGCACTTTTAAAAGGATATGGAAATTGGCAACAAAAATGCAATTCATGTTGAAAATTTAGGATGGCCTTGCCATATTTCTTAAGAAATACAATCAAGTTAAAATTAGGAAGATCTCTACTAGCTGGGTGGCATTTTAGCATTTATGATTTAAAAAGAAGAAGCTGAAGGACATTCATTATGCAATTTCTGGCTCTTGATAAAATACAGGAATGTTACCTTTGCTAAAACCACATTCTCTCAATTTATGCTTAACATTACACAAACATCTTTCACCTTAGATATCCCCTAACATTAATATATTCAATCAGAATCTTCCTACATTCCTCAATGATAAAGCACGTATCTTATGTTGAGAATGACACCAAAATTGATCCGCATCAGTTGGAGCTGTCAAGAGTTCTTATTTGAAAGGCTAGGGAGTCATTGCCATGCAAAATGGAGAAGAATGGGATGGCTGGATTAATCCTGAAAAATTACTCAACCCCATTTTAGCAGTATCTGACTGATCGTTAGTTGTATAAAGGCTTAAAACTATTCTTCAAAAACTAGATGATATACGACTTTTATTTAATCATAGGGAACAGTTTTTTTCCTAATTAAACTAAATGACATTGTACTGATTCAGTTTTTAACACAAACTACATGCCTACACATTTTGTTTATTATGAAGAATAATACCCCACTGCTCTATAAAAAGGCCCAAAATGAACATAAACAGGATGACCATAAAAGACAGCATTCACATTGTTCCATAAGTCTCTTAAAATATTTTGAGTAATGTCCCAACATCTATCTATCCACAAGGGTGTGAAACTCAAGGCCCGGGAGCCGGAGTCGGCCCGCGGGGTGCTTAGATCTGGTCCACAGGGTTGCCCTGGAAACAGCAAAAGACTGGCCCACAGTGCCTCTGCCGGTGAAAACCGAGCTCTGTGTTCGCTGGCAGAGGTTTGCAGGAAGCTGTCACAGCTGAAAACAGAGCTCGGGAGCCCGTTTTCACTGGCAGAATGCTTAGGCCACCACAGGCGCCCCCAACATGGTGTTGAGCTAGCCATACCCACCCTGGCCCCCCAAGGTCAAACACAACCCTGATGTGGCCCTCCACATAATGGAGTTTGACACCCCTGATCTAAACAGATCCCCTGCCAGCTTAGATTACATACAAAATTGTGTTTAAATACAGCTCTGCAGTAAAGGAACACCTGGTATTGTGTATTGATTCAGGTGTTGGACTAGGAGTGCAGAGAATCAGGTTAATGTCTATCTTCATCCATGAAAGTTCATTGGTTGACTTCATGCCAGTCACTCTCTCTCTCTCAGCCTAGCTTACTTCACAGGGGAATTATATTCAGAAATATGAAAAGTAATCACTAGTACTATGATTTTTCTCCAATGGAAAATCATACATAGCTGATTTGCCCTGTAAAATAACTAAATCACAACAGTGCCACCCTAAGAAAGATTGTTTCTTTTGTTTCCAGTTCTACTGTCACTCCAAAGGGTAGTAGTCCTCCATTTGTCTCTAAATTGACCACTCAGAGGAATTACTAGAGTAGAAGCAGAGTGCCAAAAAGCTGTCTCCGTAGCATAGATTAGAGAAAGGACCTGAGTTCTATGTAGTGCATTACTATTTCCCTCATGCAAAGCGTCCTCTGTAATCATCCCAATCTTCTAATGAATCATAAACTGGGCAACTGATATTCCTGTATTACACTGAACAAACATCCAAAGTTGTATCACATCTACCATAGAGAGCCGGATTGGGGCGGGGATGAGCATACTCTCAGTATTACCAGCCTCCACCAGCCTTAATGCTAATGAAATTAGATATATAGGTTATAGTCTCTGTGCACTAAAACATTTGCAAATGGTTTATCACATAGCCTGGAAAGATGCCCTCTCATTTGTAATGAAAATGGAAATTCTGTGACTCCAACATAATGTACAAAACGTGTATCTAATCCTGCCAGTGTTCCACTCATTTAAGGCCATTGATGTCATTGGATCATCTCCATTATGTTAACTATTATACCATCATTACGCTCTACATCTGAATTAATGAAAGGTATGCCAAAGTTCTTAAACAGTAAAACAACATGAACATTTATTTAATTTGCACATTATCCTTGTGGCTAGAAAATTCTGGGAAAGCCATCAAAAGTGGCCAAAAGCTTAGAATGCTCCAGGATCATTCCACTGTGCAGTTACAAATAAAACACAGAGCAGGCAGACACTGTGGAAGCTCCATGTAGCAAATGTGTTAGTATCATACAACTTCCTTTTTTAAAAGAGACATCCGTAAAACTGTAACTGTTCATATTAAATAATATTTCCTGAAAAATATTAGCTTTATGTTATTCGTCATAAATTAGGCTAAATAAAATTCAGATTCATGTTCCAATTAAAATAATTAAAGTCACATTGCTTTATCCTAATGTGTTTATTTATTTAAAGTAACAAGAAATGTGGCTCAACAACCTTGAACCTCTTCGTTTGTGAGTTCATTCCCTAAACATATATTTAGATGGGCTGGCTTCGACATAATGCTTTGTTACAGAAAACTAAAGCCAAAAGCTCATTAAAAGATAAATATTGGTTTAAATTTTAAATATGTTTGCAAAGGATATTTTTAAGTAGGAAAAATCATGTAGTAAATATGTGAGCTTTAATATTTGGTTTCTACTTTGTAGCAAACCGGCTACAGCATAGTGTATTATGAGTTCACGACAGACTATGCAATGTTATGGATCCTCTTAGATAAAATGAAGTAGTCAAGACAACAGCTCTGAAAAGGTGTCCACCACATTCATTAAATCATTTATTTTTCCTAAGCAGTAAAATGGAAAATCATATTAACACAGATGCAATTAAGATTTAAACTGCCCCCCCCCATACTGATTCATGAAACTCTTCACCAAATATAAAATATTCCTTAGGCCAGATGTTAGCATCTGAACTGATTATGCATTAAATCTAATATCCATTTAAATACAATGAATTAATTTTAGAATAAAATATAATTATTGTAGCCTTCTGTCTACCAGTATTGATGATATTCCTAATGGAAAACCCTAATTAATGTCAAGCTGTTTTGTGAACCATTTCTACATCAACTTAGAAAGAAAAAATCAGTGAAATGCAAAAGATGTAAAAAAAATTTCTGCAGAAGATGACCTCGCTGAACCACCTTGAATGCCTTCTTAATTCCCACTCATTTCTTTTGACCTCTACTAGCTCAGATTCTTGTAGAAAGCTTAAATCTTTATACTCATTTGAATAAATGTTTATCCTCATTTGAACTGCCTGAATCTTCTGATTTCCTCAATGCTTAACAAAATCATGTTTAATGGATAAGTAAAGAATGAACATTATGGTTGAATTTAACATCTTGTTCCAAAATAATCCAGAAACAAGCTTGCAAGGAAAAATATTTCAATAAAATCAAAACTCCCCTAAATTAGAAGGTTAATTCTGACTGATTTAGAATATAGTCCCTACAAACATACACACACCCATTTAATGTATTTTTAATGTGTGTATTAAAAGTTCATACATTATGAAAAACATGGATGAAAATTTTTGTGAGAAGTTTTTTATGTAATCATTGTCAGACTAAAACTGGAATGGAAGGAACTTAAGGCTAGAAAAAATGAGAATTCAGAAACTTGAAATCAAGTATCATAGTGATCGTAGATAAAGTATCTCTATAAAGAGAAAAGGAAATTTTGAGTAAGCATAATAAAGGAAGTAACTGAGACAACCTCAAGTCAGTCCTCACTCCAGTTTTTTTTCCCTTGAATCAGAACAATGTTACACAAAACTGTGTACAGTGTACCAATAAAGAAGAATATTTATGTACCATGTATAAGTTATTTTATAAGATTATCAGAGGAAAAATGCCTATTTTTGCATTTTCACTTTTATATTTAAATGGTCCTAATTTGGGCTACTTTTATGTATACATAATTACAATAACTGCAGTAGAAATCATGTATTTGTGCAGCACTCCCTTAGGAATAACTTCATCTGATGGTGCTTACATTATAATCAGTTGGGCCTAAATATAACATATGATTTGATTGTTTCTCTTCTACCTTAAGCCTGCATTTAACTGAGTATTTTCTTTTGAATTATTACTGTTAGTTGTGTCAGTGCTGTGGTAGAATAAAGCTTACCAAGAAACATATACCGGTACATTATAAAAATAACTTGGAAAAATTAATTAGCTGCAAAATATATTTACACTTTTAATAAATTCATAAAACTAGAAACTACTATTACAGACAATATATTTAAAAAGAAACCGATTAAAAAACAGGTTTCCTTTGTAATTCAAGTTCAACAATGTCAAGATAAGCATAGCCTTCTGCAGAGAGACTTCATTGATTTCGGGGGTCACATGACTAGTACTGTTGAATATTGGTATTCCTCAAATTAGAACATTTGTTTAGTAACCATTCAAAGTTACAATAGCAGTGAAAAAGTGACATGACCAGTCCTCATCCTTATCACCACACTAACATGATCAAATTTCAGGGGTTTAGCAACAGCATGTATTTACAATGATGGCAGCATCCTGGGGTCATGTGATTTCCATTTATAACCATATCAGAAGACTTCCAATAAGCAAAATTCATGGGGAAAGTTGGATTTAGTTAATAACTGCAGGGATTAATAATTGTGGCAAAAAAGACCACATAACATTGGGCATGACTCACTTAACAACCAATGTTTAGCAACAGAAATTCTGGTCCCAATTGTGATTGTAAGTAGAGGACTACTTCTACTTTGGAGCACAGAGCCCTATAAATCTCACTCATTCTCTGTCTATTTACTACCTATCTACTCATCCTCTCTGGGATGGATTATGGCAATGCACTTTACTTGACATAGCCTTTGAAGATGACCTAGAATAGTGGTGGCAAACCTTTCCTCACTCACAGAAGCCCCCCCCCTCAGGAGTTGGTCCTCGGTCCACTGCAGTGCTCCCTCAGGTCACTGCCCTGATGTTGTGCACATGTGCAGTCACACATGACTGGAGCACAGTGTTTTTAGTGCATGCGCACTCACGTGCAACTCATGCATTGCAGTTTTTAGCTCATGTGCAGTCGCACACAACTCATACATTGCATTTTTAGTGCATGCACAGTCACGCACAATTTGTGCACAGCATTTTTAGTTAATGCTCATTTGTGCAGGAGCAATGCACATGCGCAGTTGCACAGGAGTAACATGCATGCGTGCATGCGCAGTCCTTGAATTGGGACGACTGATGGTGGGCTGGCAGAGATGGCTCTGCAAGCCAACTTAGACACCCATACCATAGGTTCGCCATCATGGATCTAGAAGCAGCATCCTGGTTGCTGACAGGTGAGAGTCATTATAATACATTTTTACATTGCAGTTGTTGCTTATTTCTTTCTAAGCATAGTTGAATGTTCAGGTTATGACTGAAAAAGTCCTACAAGGTTTAGGATTAGATTCTTGAACTACTTTAGGATACGCCCACCCTGTCTACATGACCATCCCAAAAAGGAATCCCTTGTATCAAAATGCAAGAAGGCAGGATTCAGGGAATACAGTAAATCTTCTATGTTGCTGACCCAAAGGAAGAGCTTACTGAGAGCCCAAAGTCTTGCAATCATTATGAAAATAACAATATTGTTTTTCCACAAAGTCTTTGGGCTTAACGTTTTGCTGGCTGATTTTCATTAATTTTAATAGACATCCATACATGGTACAACCATAGCCATAAGGAGGGAAATTTGTTAAAAATGATGGAATACAGCTTAACAATGGAGATTTCATAAAGGCAGTAGCACCAGAAAAAGGCTACAAATATTTTGGAACTTTGGAAGCTTCTGATCTATTATAGAATTATGGTAAGAAAGTGCTTCTACAAATATATTAAAAGAATTCAGAAAGTTTTAAAATCAAACTTAAGTGATGGAAACATCTTTAAAGCATACTTGGGTAGATCCTGTTATTCCATGTACACTAGGAATAGCTGACCGAACTAAAACGTAATTTGATAATTTGGATTGAAAAACAAGAAAACTAATGATAATATACCATGCTCTACACCCAAAAAGTAATAATGTATTTGACAAGACATGGCAGGGTAAGGGATTCCAACAGATAAAACAAACTATGAAGGAAGAAAAATATACAATTATATCAAGAAAAGCTTCTTGAAGAAAATCAACCTAGGAAAGATTTTGAAAACAACGAAGATGAAAACTGAGTAAAGAAAGTGCTTGACTTACAACCATTTGTTTAGTGAGTATTTGAAGTTACAATGGCAATGAAAAAAGTGACTTATGACATTTGTCACATGATCATTGCAACATCCATATGGTCCTGTGATCAAAACTTGTATGCTTGACAACTGGCATGCATTTATGACAGTTGAAGTGGCTGAGGTCATCTGATCACTTTTTATGACCTTCTGACAAGCAAAGTCAGAAGCCAGGTTAACTTAACAATTGTGTTAGTAACTTAACAACTGCAGTGAATAATTTAACAACTGTAGCAAGAAATTTTGTAAAATGCGGCACAACTCACTTAACAACTGCCATGGTTAGCAACTGAAATTTTGGGCTCAATTGTGGTCATAAGCCGAGGACTACCTGTGTTGACAAGAAATAATCAACAACAATTTGTTAATGAGAAAAATAAGCCAATGCATGATCAACACTTGTAGCATATAGAAGGAAAAGCCAATTAAAAACCTATATGGAGTTGGCTAAGACAAGGAGTGTTCAAGAAACAGAAGACTTTTTTTAGTGGCTGAAGAATATGCTTTGGGCATGAAAGCAAAAATTCACCATGTAACAAGCAATAGGAAACACTGCCTTTGTGTGATCAGGATGAACAAAGTACACAAACTGATTACAAGCAGTGCTGTGACTGAATTGTCAAAATTCTTCATTGGAAACTTCATCAGAGGATTAGATTTGAATACATCAAGAACTACTGGGACAATCAAATTGAAAAGCTTTTGAAAAATAACCTGGTTAAGTTATTATGGGACTTTTCACAAGCAAACTGACAGTCCTCCTCTTGTTCAAAACATGCCTGATATAACAGTTACTGAAGAAAAGAAAGTCTGCTTCATTGATGTTGCTAAACCAAGTGATGCTAGAATTAAAGAAAAACAGTAGGAAAAAGTTGCAGATCGAAGCTGAACCTATGAAAAAAGAAATCTGCAATCGTGATTGGAACCCTTGGAGCAATATCTAAAGGACTCTCTCAGTATTTGGCAATTTTGAATTTATCACACCCGAAAACCCGAATTTTACAAAACCAAATCCCAAACCCCAGTCTCATAGGAACTGCCTATATTCTCAAACATTATCTTAATAATTCTAAAGTGCGTGATTAGGATGTGAATTATTAGGCTTCCACCAGCCACAGATGGGAAATGAAATGCAGGATGAGGGAGAGGAGGAGGAGGAATAGCTTATTATCCAACCAGGTAACATCATCAGTGCAAATTAATGTGACATTACATTACTAGTTGGGTAATGAAGCATCTGTTAGCAAACAACCAAGGTCAGAGAGCATCAAGGACCCCACAGTTCAACCCTGAGTTACAAATATTCTCTTCTATTGGAACAATAATGTTTTTATATAAGATTCCCAAGTGACCACTTTTTCTAAATCTTCATTTCAAACTTAATTATAATATCTTTGTATTATGAATGAATAATGTGTGGACTTCCATATTGGCTTATTTTTTTAATTCGATTTATATCCCATCTTTCTTGTGACAGTTTAAGCTTGCAGTGAGTTTCTTTTGCTGAAGGTGGACTTGAACATGGGTCTTCCTTGTCCTAATCCAAGGACTTAATCATCAACTAGCATGACTAATTCAAGCGATAGTAGGAGTTTAAGTCTAATGACAGTTGGTGGGACCACAAATTGCATACCTCTGGTCTTTGTTTTCTAAACACAATGTTGACCTATACCATCTTACTTACACATGATAATAATCATAATTTGTTTAATACTAAAGTCAAGGGGTTGAAGATAAACAGGAACAAAACCAAAAAGGAATACTGAGAAGCAATTAGAAGCACAAGCATGCTCAAAACAAACCTTTAAGCAAGAATGACATTTAAAAAAAATAGTCATACCCTTTCTGAAATTACACAGAGCTCAATGAAAACTGAGCACATTTGGTAGACTCTAGGTGTTGTGCAATTTTAAGGACATCTGTGTGTGTGCAAAGGGGAGAGAATATATTCTCTTGCTTGAAGACTTGATGGTATTTTGGAAGAGTGAATGGCTGATAGAAACACAATTATCAGGAAGTAAGGGATACATTACAACACATGGAACTGATCTGGGACTGCAAATTCAACTGAAAGTAAGTGCTAGATTATTGACTGGGATTGTTAAAATTGTATTATGTTAGTGTTGAGCAAACTTACACTGATTCCTAGGCGCATTCAAAGTGCTGATTTGTACAAAATTATTCTGCATCTGGAAAGCACACATTCAAAACTTTTGTTTGTAGGCAGGAAAAAAATGTGGCATTCCATTCCACACTGTTTCAAATGTTCCAACATCAAGCAACTGGTTTCTTCTTTTTAAAACACTTCTAATCAATGCCACCATGTCTCTATGAATTGGAGGAAACAGCAAGCTCAGATTCTGCCTTTGTAGTCCCTGGCTACAGCTAGTTGACCCAAGTAACAGTTAGATGAGTGAGAATCAGTTAGCACATGTTTACAGCCTGGGAATTATTTTTAAACATAAGAAAAACAGTACTCTCTACTTGTCTGTAAAGTTATTTATTGTCATGGGGAAATTAGAATTCATGCAGTGTGATATTCCTGTCTTCATCTATTTTCTCTCTCTTGTAATCTTTGAGAAATGACAGCCATCTGTAGTTATTCATTTTTTTCAGAATTATAATAAAGTAAACCATTCTGTTCAAATAAGAAAAAAAATCTAATGGAATATTGGAATTTGCAGTGCCGGAAGAACATAATTTTTTGCTCTTCTTGGTCCTCCCCCTTCTTTTTTTCTGGTCAGCTGGAGAAATAAATGTAGACCAACTTTGACATCACTTTTTGAAGCTTTTTAAAATGAGATTGTCCCCATTTTCAAAAGAGGCAGTCAACAAGACTGGGAAGAAGATGGAAGGTCATTCAATGTGTTCATCTGAGGTCAAAATCCCAGCCCTCACCTCAAATGGAGAAACTGATGGAATGCTACGGTCCCTTATAATAGTAATACAACCTTCCTGGTAATAAAAATACAAATAGTAAAATCAATAGCACTTAATTATTCATGATCTAATTTTCAAATTAAGTCTCTAATTAAGTCTTATGGAACCAGCTGAGCTCCCCAAAAATGACTTGTCTTCATTGCTCTAGAAAGATTATGATGAAAGAGATGGAATCTTGAAGTTGAAAGATATCAGGATGGCCAGAGGTTTCCCAACTCATGGTTGTGGGGTTTTTATTATTCTTTCATATTTGTGGGTTTTGTAAGAAAAGAGGAAAAGGAGAGAAGAGGATGCTTATACACAACTTCCCCAAAACATTAATAATACCTTGGTGGTGGTTGGTTGGTTGGTTTTTTTGGCAGTTAAGCTGTATATAAAATAGCTACATATGAGAAACAGAACTCTTAAAAATTCTAAGCCACAACCTAAATGCCAAAATCACATTGATGTCTGGAAAATTATAGTTTTAGTAGAAAATTATGACCCAGGCATTTCTCTTTTATAAGTCTATCAAACAATTATCTAAATCTGAAGTATCAGCTACTTCATTAACATCATGTTACAGTAGAATCCAAACTGCATAGCAGTAAACACTTTCATACAATAAAAACTTTATGGAGAAATATTTTAGAGGGGGGGAATCATTTCAGAGATGCATTCTCCTTTCATTGATGAAATGTTCCACTAAGTTTTTCAAAAGAAGGACAGAATCTTAAGTAAATGTTTCAAAAGATCAATGCTTCCTATTTTTACATTTTCAAGTTCCATTGAATGCTATGATGAGAAAAAAATCACTAGTGTGCTAGTTTCTACAGTCCTGTAGACACTCAGCTTTTAAGGTCCATTTAATGGAAGTTCCATTTAATTTTCCCCAAACTGGATTGGAAATTAATTGAGCTATTTTTATTAAACCAGGAAACAGCAATTCCAAATTTTCCCCAGGACTTGCCTCTATTATTCCAAAGCTATTGTTTGAAGCTAAGAATTTTGGAGATTTGAAAAATAATCAATGGCACATCCAGTTTAGGGGAATTCTAGTGGGAGCTTTTTGCTGGCTAGCCAAGGCAGCCAAGCCATACAGATTCCCTGAGAGTTTTTGACAGCTTCAAGTTTCCATTGGCTATAGGATAATAAGGACTGTGTAGCTGGCCTACTCCCTACTCCCTAGTACCTACAAACCCTTTTTGCAATAGGAAAAGCCTCATTGAACTGCTATCCTTTCAGGGACAGGAGAACTATGCATGTTATGGGAAGAAACAAAAATTACATTGCAAGTTGGATTAAAGCTGTATCGGAGAAAAATAATGTAAATTTTATTCTTTGAGATGGTGAAATTCAGCATTCATTTTCAAAAATGAGATTACCATAGAGATTCAAGAAAAACAAAATATGTGTTCTAAGCAAAAGCAACAGAAGCAATACAATTCTGAAATGCATTTTAAAAAAAAGTTTCCAGTCTTCAAATTAATGATACTGTACTACAGCATCCTCAATAAAGTTCTTACTCTTTCTTGGTAATAGCTAACTATAGTTTATAGTTTAATACAATCAATATTGTAATATACTGAAAGAAATGAATTTGAAAAAAAACTTTTTTCCTTATTCTTATATTAAACAAAATGCAAGAAATATCAATGACAGAGATTCAAAGTTGTTTTGTAACTACAAATCAATTCTAGTTCATGCACATATATTTGGCAAAAGCAATAACTACTACAGTTTCATCAGTCATGTACTTTTATGAATGTTTTTGCATATACTAACTACAACAGAAGGAAACACATAATCATAGTAATTTTATACCATAGATAATTTTTCACTGAATTTTTAATTCTTCAGTATGGAATGGATTATAGGATGTATAATTCTTGCATGCTGTTTCTAATTCAGAAGGAACAACAGGCTAGATGTGGAGCAATTCTAACCAAAGTCTCATCCAGACCCAAAGATTATGGACGCCACTGTAATTGAGTAACATTCGCAACCAGATAGTCATAGAGGGTTTTTTTTGTTTGTTTGTTTGTTTTGTTTAAAATAATACTTCTTTAACATCGGTTCCAACTAAAACATTAATGTTCTTAAAGCTTTTTACCAAAATGCCTAAAGCTGAATTTTAATATTATAGTTTCTTGTTTTAATTTACAGACTTTCCTTTTATAAAAAGGATACTGTTCAAATGTTAACTATATAGTTATTTTCACATTTAAGAAAATCATAAATGTTTCTCTCTTTTCAAAGTGCTGTAACACTGTGCATAGCTAATTATATTGTACCATCAGACCTTGTCTTTTGAACATTCTGGCATTTCATAGTGGAAAACTAATTATATATCCCATCACAGTGGTATATACAATTAACCGTACAAGACATTTCAGTTAGTTATGGTAGAGCGCTGCACTTCCAGCACTTATACTTGAAGTAAAAAAACCATCAATAGTTGAAATAGGCAACTTAAATTGAAAGTATAGACCACTCATGCTGTTAAAATTAATTCAGTGATATTCTCTTCTAGCTTCGGTGTTAGAAATACAATAGTGAGGAAAATATGCACTGTCAATTTACTATGAATCTGTTGGTGCAATGATTGCTAAATACAATCCAACAGCAGTTCACCTAACTAGCACTTGTAAGTGCAAACAGAAACTCCAGCAAAACTATACTGTCATTCTCTCAATACTTTCAATATTATTCCTTCCTGCAATATAAAATATTGTTAGGAGAATCCTCTAGAAAAGTTTAGAAAAAAATGCTTATTGCAAATATCAACCCTTAGATACAAAAAAGACTGCAGCTAAAATCATTGTATGAAGCATGCTCTTTAGATCAAAACTAAATATCAGCCAATTTTAATTACCAAATGATGATCCATTCCTTTAAAATTGTTTTGGTAACAAAAATATGCAACACTGCTTATTAAATGCCTTAAAATTCTACATTTAGGCAATAACTTTTTCACAACAGCAATTTAGCTTGGTGATACAACATCTTTCATAAATGTTTTATTGAAAGATATATTACATCTATGATACTTTTAAGATCTATTATGAGAGTTTGCTCATAAAGAAAATCTGACCAGATTTGTTTTAGGCAAATTCATATTGATTTCTGGTAATTGATGCTTTGCTCTCAAAACAATTACAGTATCACTTCAGGAAATGATGATAATGAAAGATCCAGGGATTCATTTTGTATAAAATGATGCACTATCATTAATAAATACAATACACTGGAAAATCTGCTAATCTGTTTGGTGGCATCATTAATTTGATTCCTTGTAATGTAAGATCAAAAGTCAGTGAAGGATGATGCAAACTTCTGACAGACTTTTAGTGGATCTTGGGGGGAAAGACGAAAGGGAAGAGAAAGAAAGAAACTAAAGTGAAAGTAAACTTACATTCCAAAGAGTAAGCACAAATACTGTATGAAGAAGTATTTGAAGACAGATTCAACTTTCAAGAGAAAAACAAAATGTGATATGAAACACATCTAGAATACAATGAAAGGCATTATTTTATAGATTGCAGCAGAAAAATGCATCATGTAATTTCCTATTAGCTAAGCATTGAAAAGATACTTTGTGGAATGCTGAAGTAAAAATTGCTGAATGAGAAAAAGAATGCATATAAGAAAAGATGTCCTGAAAGAATGAGGAAAGAAATTGTGTAAAGGATGGGTGACCAACCTTTTGGCTTGCCTTAGCTCTATTGATTGAAGAGGAATTGTCTTGGTCAGCATATAAAATATATAATGTAGTTAATGAATATGAATATCAATAATATTCATTAACTTTAACACATTAAAATGTTATGATCTTGTGGGACCACATTACTAGTTCCAAGCCTGCATGATGTCCATGGGCCATGTGTTGCACATACTGAGTTTAGAGTGTATAAGGAGAAAAGGATAGTTTCAAAGAGTCTCTAAAAGTGTAAATGTGATTAAGAATAACAATAGCAATAGCACTTAGATTTAGATACCACTCTACAGTGCTTTACAACGTCAGCATATTGCCTCCAATAAACTGCATCCTCATTTTACGAACCCCAGAAAGATGGTAGGCTGAGTCAACATTGAGCCTGTTAGGATCAAACTCCTGAAAGTGGGCAAAATTAGTCTACAATATTCATTCTCCTTCCGGTTGGGAGAGCAGATCCATTAACATATGGGTTTTGCTCCTCCTTTAGTAGATTTATGACTGAGTAGCAATATAAAAGGGCCAGTGCCGCCCCTTCTTCCCCAATTCATGCTCAGT